>LUCG01095344.1:0-16469 GCA_001633085.1 Carthamus tinctorius | reverse complement strand
ATGACAACATATGTACAAACTTTATGTTTCATATAAATGATAAAATCTATCACAACTTATAACTCGGCATGAAGCCGAGCTCTTAATGACTTAATACATACAATTTACATCTTTTTGTTACTGTTTATGAGAAAATAGTTAGACATTTTTAATGCAAGTAGCATTTTTATATTTGTGGTCATTATAGTTTTAATTTTTTATGAATTCGATTTCTTTTACTAATATTGTTTAAGTGCAAGTCATTGAGTATCATTCACGTAACGGTATCTTAATTTTTTTCTCCGATGAGATAAATGATTTGATAATTACTTATCGAAAAAACATTTAGTAAATGTTTTATTGGAATCAAGGATGAAAATAATCATGAATTTTAAACCTAGGAATTAAAAGCAGAATTTTGAGATCAAGAGACCAAGATTGCAATTTTTGGTTTAAACATAACTTGTTGTTTTTATGATAAATAAAAACAAAATAATATATATTTTTAATATATTAATGCTATTATAAAAAAGTCTGTAGTTTTAATAAATTACAAAAACTTAAATACCAAAAAGAATATTTAATAAACAAAAAAGAATAAAATCAAAAGACTATAACACCCATAAGTTAAATGTAAATTTTTTTTAACTTAGTGGCTGTTTATCCGACATTTGGGTAAGTGCTTACCGACAAGAACATCACCTTTGCTTACCTTATTGTATAGTATTATTGACCATCAAAATTAATTGTGGGTAAGAATCTTCAACCGGTAAACGCTTATCGACAAAGAGTTATTTTCATCACTTAACAGCTTACTGCATAAGAATCTCGATCCCTGTTGTGACTCTTACCAGTCACCAGAGACGAAAACAACAAAAAGTTATTAACCATAGAGATGGAATCAACAATTAATTAAAAACATAAAGACAAACAACAAAAATTCAAAACCGCTAGAACCAAAATCACAATCCTTTTCAAACCAGGAGAATAGTTGTGTATCTTTTTTAAATTATTTATTTGTTCATGTTTAACATTTAGTTTAACTAAAATGCTTTTCGTTGGAAAAAAAATATTAATGTGTATTACTTTAAGATTAAGATAAAAGACGGTCTAAAACAACATCGTTTTGACAATTTTAACAATTTTAAGATGGGATAATCCTGCATTACATCCTATGCATGGATCTTAAACCTATGAAAATTCCAAAACAATATCGGTTTATGTATTATACTACGAAAGGGTGTTGTTATATGAACGCCCTTTAGTCTTTGATCTACTCATATAAAACTAGACCCTCCTATACTGGGTCCACCTATACATTCACATAACCCTACCTATTCCTCATAGGGGGGTCCATTTATAATTTCCGTTTCTTATGGTCTTACTTTTATTTGTTTAATTCGGTTTTATATAACAAGTTTATATACGTTAATTTTCACGGCTTTATAGAGTAAGTTACAATCTTGGTCCCTATGGTTTGTTGGGTTTTTTTATTTGGGTTCTTACAATTTTTTTACTATAGAAAACCCTCGTGGTATAAAAAAAAGCTTGAGTTTGATTTCTGAAATTAACAATGTTAGTTGCCTCTGTTAAACTCTCTTCATGTGGTTTGCACATGAGGTTACGGTTGTCTTTTTAGACCATACCCTCCTTTTAACCCTAAAAGACTTATCTCCGCTCTCGACAAGCGACCATCCCTCCTCCATTTGTACCCTATTTCACAACCATCTCTTCTTCCAAATCTACATCGTCAAATGATACTTTTTGGGTTTCTTGATCTGCTCTCCACCATCATTGGTTGCTTTGATATGTTTTCCACCATCGACCATTCCTTATCTTTTAGAGTGTTTTAGTAGCCTAAAACCTTCTCAATACGTTCCCTGGTTTCGTGCTTGTTTGGCAACATGCAAGATTAACCAATCACGAATAAATTTTCTCGATCTACTCTTATGGTTTGATGGTTCGGTTTGTCTTCTAATCCAAATAATTTAAATTCAAGATTAGATTTAGGTTTTCTCTCAGGTTTTAATACTTTAATTAGAGTATCGATTTTAAGGTTGTACAAATATCACTTGTGTTTGTATTCTCTTGATCTTTTTTAGATGCTTATGTTCAATTGTCAGTTAGTTTAGTTCAACTTTCCTAAGATGATCCTATTATTTGTTACTCTAAAGTAGTTTGAGATGTGATGTTTTACGGATGGCGATTTTTCGAAATGATGGTGGCATTGGAGTTGGTTCTTGGTAGTGGTCCATCAATGAATTGCAATGAAAGATAAATAATTTAACACTAGGATGACCATTTAACCCTTATCTGCAATTGGAGGGTTTCACAACTAAAAGTTAGTAGACGTTATTGCAAGGGATCAAAAGCAAGCATTCTTTCATACTATGGGGGTTTATTTTCAACACAAAAACTATAGGAACTTAAACCAAAAAAAGCCAAATCGATAGACCAAAAATGTAATTTATTCGGATTTATATTACACGATCATTTATAATTATAATTATATTTAATGTTTTAGTTTTATCAAACAATGTCTTAACATTTTAAAGGGTTGTATTGACAAATTTTTAGATCAAACTACAACTTTATTCCCTACGGTTTACATGAACTCATGAACTCAGTGAAATGATCTCTAGACTTCAACAACTACAATTATTGTCTATACTATTTACACTCTGCTTTGAAAATGGTCCTTAGTCACTAATTCAGCTAAATATCTCCCTAAGTAAGGGACATTTACATTTTTTATCCTCTGTTTCTTATCTTTTCTTGTCTTTTGAGTAAAGAAATCAAATAAACTACAATTTTGGTCATTTGAGTAAAGACAAAAAAAATGATAAAAATATATAAATGCCTCTTTGTTAATGGAAATATTTAACGAAGTTAGTGACCAAAATCCAATTTTAAAGCAAAATGTAAATAACAGAAAGCATAACTGTAGTTAAAAGTCTAGGAATCACTTTCAAAAATTCATGTAAACCACATAGACCAGAATTGTAGTTTACTCCAAATTTTTATTATTGAGGCAATTCATGTTATGGTTAGGGGTGTAATCGAGCCGAGTCGAGCTAACACAGTGCTAGGCTTGAGCTCGACTCTCAAACTCAAAGCTCGGTCGAGCCTAAAATTTCAAGCTCGATCTCGTGGCAGTTATCGACACTTCCAAGCTCGACTCAACTCGTTTGTGTGTTAAAAATTGCATAACATAAATATTAATTATTAACACTTACTTTTTTCCCAAAAAAAAAACATTTGCAACATAAAACTAAGATTCAAGATGTATAGGTTTAGAGTTTATTTTCTCACTTTATATACCAAATGGTACAAATGTAATTTGTTTATGCATAAAAGGGTAAAATGTGTAATATACTACAAGCTCGATAAGGCTCGCGATCCTGACGAGCCGAGTATTTTGTAACTCGAACTCGACTTGAAACCCTACTCGAGTAGCTGAGACTCGATTCACATCAAGTCGATTCCGGTTGATTTTCCGGTCGGCCTTGAATAGGTATCTCGACTCGATTACAACCCTAGTCCGTGTTAAAAAGTAAAAAGGTAAAAAGTGTGGTGGTCAAATTAGAAAACAATGGGAGTTTATGGCGGTTAAAAAGGTATTATGTATGATTTGGCAAAAATGAATATAACCCGACCCGTTTGATGGGGGGAAGCCACTGACACTGACACGGCGAGGGTTTTACACAGGCGACCACCGGCGAGGGTTTAGAGCAAGAAGCAGCAGACGCTAAAACGACCAACGCCCAAATCCATCTCGAAGACAAATTCATCGATGTGCTAGATACTCTTGGGCATAATAAGCCCTAGAATCGGTAGCCATGGCGGAGGATTTGGAATTGAAAGATGAATCTACAACGAATCCTTGTTGTAACGAGGTTATTTATTTGATTTCATGATTTCAGATGCTTGCTTTAGTTATTGATTGATTTTTCTCGATTTGTGTTTAAATTTTGTGTTTGTGTGTGTGTACTGATAAATACAATGTGATATCAGTGGAAGAAGAGGCTTTTGAAATTGCAGAAGAAGCTTCAGAAGACGGACGAAGCTCGTGCCTCCCTTAAGCATGCAGTTGGGCTTTATGAGCACCAGTTCACTGTTATGGAGAATACAAATCTGAAATTCAAGAAAGGTAAGAATATTTTCATGTTATGAGCTACAGTTTACTTATGCAATTGTAAATGTTAACTATGTGAAGTGCAAAGGTGTATAAGTGTATGTAACCTAGGAAATTTAGGAGGCGAAAATGGGACGATCGGAACATTGTGTTCTGGCTTTTAGGGTTGAACTTGCAATTCTCGTGATCAATATTGATGTCAACTTAGTTAATTATCCTAAAACCAAAAAAATGCGGTTGAAGCACTACCATGTGATCTTATTGGAGTTGCCAATGGAAAAATAATCCATTTTAAACACAAAAATCAATGACGAATTGAGTTTGTTACTTCAAAGGCTTACAGTTTCAGCAACAGTCTTGATATTTGTATCCCGAGCTTTCAGCAGCATCCTGATCTCTGCCATCAGATGATTCCTTGAGTATACCAGTCTTACAATCTCAGTTTGGTTGATTGATCTTTTTGATCTGCGAGGGGGATTTCATATATCTAGATTTTATCTACTCATTACTTTTTATATAGCAATCGCATTATATATTGCAGTTATCATGCGTCCTTAACCAAAGTGTTAATATTATTATTTCCACTAGTCTTTGAAACAAGGAAGGGGCATCCTGAATGTAGCAGTTAGTTCATATCGACAGTTGTAGCCTCAACATTTTACCTTACTTTACAAAACAACTATTTAAAAGTGACTAATGTCTCGTGTTTTGTAGCTTGTGAGGAGGAGAAGCTAAAGACTGACCAAGAAAGGAAGGAAAAAGAAAAAGAATTAGCTGCAAGAGTTTCATTGGAGAACGAGATACACACCCTGAAGTCTGAGATTTTATCATTGAGTCAAAAAGGAGGTTCAGTACCGAAACACATGGATGAAGAACTTATACTTCTACGAGGACGTGTTTCTGACAGTGAAAAGGAGATAAATTGCCTCAGAGAGCAGCTCCAGAAGGAGACAAGTGTAGCGGCTGCTGATAGAACGAAATATGTGGAAGAGAAGAAAAGAGCTGATGATGCATGGCAAAGTTTAAAGGCTGACAAATGCAGGACCGACGAAGACTTAAGTAATCTTAAAGCACAGCTGCTTAGTATGGAAACAGAAAAGAAACAGTTAAGGAAGGATCTTCAAAAAGAGAGAGCTAGAGCAGATTCCGAGAAAAAAAGAGCTGATGAAGCTTTGAAAACTGCAAAGACTAGTCAGAATGGAGCCGAAGAAATTAAGGATGAGAAAAAGAATATGGTGATGAGTGGAACGGTGAGAGATCCATTGGTGGATGACTTGTCTTCTCAAAAGTCCGAGGATCTCTTGTTACAGCACAAGGGGAATTCACGAGATCAGAATTTGGATGTAGTTACATCCCTTCAAGGGCGTGTATCTGAAATGGCAACAGAAATAAGTAGGCTCAAAGAGCTTCTTGATAAGGAAAAAAAACGAGCAGACTCTGAGACAAAGAAAGCTGAAGCAGAGAAGAAAAAAGCTAATAAAGTGCAAGAAATGTTGAAGGCAGAACAAAGTACAGCTGATGAGCAGAGAAGGTTAGTTGATGTTGAAAGGAAAAAAGCTGGGGAAAATGCACATCAGTTGGAAAGGTTAAAGTGCGAGGCAGATGAGGCAAGGTCAAAGGTGGTTTCAGAGAGTTCAAAGTTTAAAGAGGTAAACAAGAAGCTTGAAGCTGAAAGGAAAAAATCGAACAAAGAGAAAAAGAATGCTGAAAAACAGCAAAAGATCGCAGAATTAAGTACAAAGAATGCTTTGGAGGAGAAGCAACGTGCTGATCGTCTTCATCAGCAGTTAGAAGAGTATCAGCAGAAGTATGCTAAGTTGAAGAAAGAGATGGAAGAAACCGTTTCCTCCAGAAATGTTGTTGAAGTGCCTGTGTATGCACCTGGTAAAAGGGCATTATCTAGCGAACTAAATGTGGGAGAGGAGAAAAGTAATGGAACAAATACTGCAAGGACAGTGAAAAATCATGGGCAAGTAACACAGAAGACAAATCAAGCAAGAAACTATGCTGATTTAGAGATGGAAAAAGAAGCAGAGTATAAAAAGGCTGCAGAAATGTATAAACAGCAGGCTATGGCAGAAAAATGTCGTGCTGAGAAGTTAGAACAGCAACTAAAAGATACCATACAAAGGACTAAAAATGCAAGTAAAGATACCCAGGATCTGGTTTCTTCCAGAAATTTAACCGACCCTTCTTTTGTTCTGCTTCAGAAGGATATGAAAGCTAAATCTGCTGAAATGAAACTTTTAAAGAAAACGCTGAAGCTTGAAAAGGAGAGAGTAAAACATGCCAACCGAGTAGCTGAGCTTGAAAAGAATTGTAAAAAGGCAGTGGAAGAAGAGCTTCATCGTCTAAAGGTGGAGTTTGCTCAATTTTCAAATCGTGTAGGCCTCTGCAGCTGTTTTCCCATCTGCAATGTAGGTAAAGCTTGCCTGGAAAAGGTTGGTTTTGAATTATTTCATTTTAGTATTTCATATCTCTTGTTATTAAGGTTGGGGTACTTTAATGTTAAAAATGTTTTCATCACAATGATGCAATATCTTGATGAAAATTAGCAAACACATTTTTTTGTTGTTCCTATACTGGCTGATGACATAATATGGCTCTACCGGGCTAGTGTCAGAGGTTACGTGAGCTTTTGAATGCTTCAGTCTTAAGCTTGGCTGCTTGGTTTTTTGACAGCATGCTGCATGCCTTGTGATTTATGAATAACTGATTCTGTATGTAGTGTCTTTCCTGGACAAGAAACTCTTTCCCGCTTTTTAGACATGATCGATGTACTAAGTGGCTCTTTTTTCTTTTCACAGAATGGCAATGTAGAGTCAAAGAGGAAATTTGTGCAGACAGAAGCATATCCTTTGCACCTTCAGAGTGGGAAAGAACCTATGAAGCCTACTTGTGCCGTTACAAAATCCTCTGAATATTTCAAACCAAGTTTAGATTGTCCAGTGCCGCCACTTCCCATGTCTGGAACTTGTACCGAGTCTACCTTAGGTACTGCCTCTAAAATGGAGCCTCTGCTTGGAGGCTCTAACAGAAAAAATGTAGACACTTCTGCCCTAGTTTCAAGCATGGCATCTTTTTCTGATGGACAGTTGGTGGGATCACAGGGAAATTGTGGTTTTCTCAATACTAAACCAGCTGATGGGGATAAAGATAATTCCAATCTACAGTTGCCTATTTCTCAGTTGTCTAGTGAGGCTAATAGGACAAGCTATGATGCAGTGGTGGCCAATAATAATGTTAAAAGTCCTCTTAGAGTGAGAAGCAAAGATGGAAACACCAGGAAAAGAAAGCGGCTCGTCAATGCACTGGAGTCTATCGAGCATTTGTGTGCTGAGGGTAGAACATGGCATGCAAAAATAGCTAAGAACATGTCTGCGTTGCATGGTATATTGGGTCACATGGAAAAACCATTGACAGAAGGAATGCCTTCTGATTATGATGGACATCACAGAAAGGGAGAGACACCTTTTGAAGAAGTACCTGTGAGAACTTCTTGCAAGTCTATTGAGCAGAAGGAAGAGCCAAGAATAAAAGCGGTTGGCGATGAAGATGTTGATTTCATTGCATTTGAAAATAATGCAATGGAAGCTACTCATACAAGCAACAGTGATCTTGGTAAATTCGATGGTAATGATGTTGAAACTTTTAAGAGAATGTTCGATGGCGACTACATGAAGTTGCTCGATTTGGATAGTGTAGTTGAGGAGGAAAGATACCGTGCTGCAATCGAAAGGCCTCTTTCACCTACTCTTCCGAACATTGAGTATGAAAGCAATCAATCAGATGATCTAGATCATGCTAGGCCATCTGAAGTTAACTGCTCATCTGGGGGATTGCCAAGGGTAGGTACTTGTCTGATCCCGTGTCACAGTTCTGGTGGCAGGACTAAAGAGGCTAGTTACCACATGTCGATGCTGAAAACTTGTGGCGATCCCTCGGAGATCTTCAGGAATGGTGAAGCTGGAAAAAAGACCACCATACTTGTAACAAGTGCTTGTCTTAGCCAGGACCAAGATTCTGATGCAGTGACAGAGATCTTAGATTCAGGACATAAGGGGACTAAGAGCTCGTGCGTAAATGAATCTGGATCTGATTATGATGATTCTTCCCAATATTTTGTTGTATTTCCAGAAATCAGGGACAGCAGCAGCCTTTCTAAGATTTTTC
The DNA here is from genome assembly GCA_001633085.1 of Carthamus tinctorius. Lineage (NCBI taxonomy): Eukaryota > Viridiplantae > Streptophyta > Magnoliopsida > Asterales > Asteraceae > Carthamus > Carthamus tinctorius. The sequence continues at coordinate 8,182 of LUCG01095344.1, read as the reverse complement.
ACACCGCAAGAACTTTTACTAGTCAGTGCCTTGCAATTTCTCAGAGTGATTACGTGGTTAAAAATGTAGTTTCTGCTCTTTCTGCAGATGAACTTCTCTCGTCCAAGTAAGTGCCTTCAAAGAACTTCCTGCAGAACAAATCTTTAATCCAACATTAGTTGTCATAACTAGCCATGGTAAAAAAAGAAGTTCTAGCAAAATTGATAATCGGACATTCTAGAATATGTGCATAATTTTTTTGTGTTCTTATTTACCTTGTGTTTTGGTATGGATTATCATTTAATGTTTACTCTATCAGGGAAAAGGTCTGTGCGTTCTTTTCGCTATTCTTGAAGAGCTTCTCAGGAGTTGCTTTACTTAACTTCAACAGTGTATTCGATGAGAACTTTTTGAACAGCCTAGACACCTTTTCTGGACATATGAGGAAAGGTAGGTGTCACCATAGTGCTTATCTTAGTTTCAGATTTTTTTAGCTTTATAATTTCCATGTGTTTTATTCATCGGTTCTTATTTTTTATTCGCAGTGATGTCTGATGTAGAGACAAGAACCTTCTTTGCAGAAGTAGGCGACTTGGATGAACTTATTACTCTCATTCAAGATTTTATTATCAATGGAACAGTACTGTCCCAGACTGATAAAAGTTCTGAGACACTATCATTATCAGATTCTAATGTACATATCCTTTTGGAAGATGAGAGTGTTTCTTTATCCTTGCATAAAGCTTCGTTGCATCAGTTGGTGCTTGGGGCAGTTCTATTAGCATCAGTTTGTGCAGTTTTTGACCGCATTGAGTCTATATGTGAATCCTCATACGCCATTTCTCGCATCACTAGTACCTCAAATTTGACAATTTTACATGTCTTTGCATACATATGTGAAGAAAAGTTGTTAGGCCATGGTGATGACAGTTTGGTGTTGACTATAATAAAGTCCTTAGTTACATACTGTGAGAGGGAAAATTTGTCATTAGGCTTCCCCTCATGCATCAAGTGTCCATTTTTTGATGGTGCTGTTTCCATGGAAGAGCTCGCATCACTTCTCTTGAAGCGACTTTGGAGCTATGCCTTGTGTGCCCAATGCGAGGGCTGCAGTACTGGCTGCTGTATGCACGAATTTGGGATCACCACATACAAATCAACAACAGTTCCTGACAGTGCTTTGTCCAATTTGGGTGATGTTCTGTCCCTATTGGAGTTGTTAGCATCTAAGATGGTATGAATTTCGTTCTACATAATTTCATATTTCTTCTCCTGATATATTTGGTATCATGGTTAGCTTACCTTCTGCGAAGTAAAATTGCTTTCTCCCGAGTATACTACATATGATGTTTATACCCTTTATCAGTATTCTTTTGTCATTTAGTAGGAAAATCTAGGGTTTTGAGTCGCATTTCTGTTATGATATGGCAGCATTTATGCAATACTGAATTTGAGAGTCAGGCCGTGCTAAGTTCCACGTTGATGGAGCGAAGTCATAGGGTTAGGAACACTTACATAACCTTATTGAAAGCTTGAGATACAATATTTTACTGGCACTGAGAACCGTCAATAATTAAAATCTGGATAAGCAACTCTGCGGAAAGTCATAAGTGGAATCAATAGGCCATATAAATGAGTCATGGACTGGATGCTTGCATGCTTTGCTGCACTTTGATGTGTTTATTCAACTCATTTGAGCAAATCGGCTGCAGATAGGCTGCAGATACATCACCAACTGTTCACAGAGGTTATGCTCTGTGCCCTTTGATGTAAATTGAGTTAATAGGAAAGTAGATTTGGGGTAGATCTGTCTGCACTGGCTGATGGTTCCCATGTCAGTTTGTTGAAACAAATAGAGAATTATAGGATTTGAGCTATTTTAGTTTTATGTTGACCGTACTTGAATACCTACTTGGTCATTTGTGATTCTATGTTTTATCTCTCTTGCTTTGAATTTTGATGCGGCTGAGGAACTTTCAAGGGAGGAGTGTTATGGTGTACATCATGCCCATGGCCATCAGACATTCTTGTCTATGCATTGGTGTCAACTCATTTAGACAATCATGAAATACCTGCACTTCAATTGTCTACATACTCGCTTACATCTATACTCGTCAAACCATAAAGCATACGTTGCTGGAATCATAGATAAAATAAAGTATCTTTTCCATGTTTACATTCTCACTTACATTTATGCTCGTCATCTGCAGTTTGATTTTCTCTCTCCTGCAGCATCCATTTTCTTATAGTGTCTTGACCCGTGTTGCACTCATATGCTTTAAAGTATCCTCTTACCCAGCAGGATAGTTAGGGGAGAAAGAACTAATGGCACTTAATTTAACTATTTATCTTCACCTTTATCATCATAAAATTTCTGTTGTCATTTGTCAATTACCAAGTTCATGTGCTATTTCATAAGGTGATCCACTGGATCTGCTTCTGTATATCTACAACCAGAGACCCACCCTCTTCCAATGTCTACCTCATGTTGCTTGTCTTGTCTGGTCATATAAGCAGGGTTTTTTTTCATGGTTGCCTGTCAGGCATCTGGAACAACACTGAATAGGATATGGTTTTAAGCTGGTACCAATGATGGTGGACCTCTTTGTTTTAATGCCATCGAGTTATTGTGTTAAGTGTGCAATTGAAAAAAATGGATTTGTCTTTTCTTTTTCTCACTTGAATTATAGATTCTTCATTATATAATTTTGAATACCCTATTTTATATATATATATATATATATATATATGTCTTTTAGTTCCTTTGCATTGGTTTGTTATTTAACCAAGTTTGATGTGCTTTCTTGTTGACATGCAGAAATGGGATTGGATTTGTGACAACATCATCAGTCAGTTGTTGAAGTTGTTGGAAGCATGTGTCAAAGAAACTCCTTTGACTGCCATTTTTGTTCTTCTAGGTCAATTGTCAAGGTGAGTTTTGACTATCTTGTTGCCTCGGATTTACAAGATTTAATGTATTCCTACCAGATTTACACATACTTGCTTAAATATCTTCGTTTATCTTTCTGTTATGGTGTATTCATGTGTGGGTTACTGAATATTCTAGGTAGGAAAATGTGCTTTCTCTTTTGGTGGTTGTAGTGTAGCATAGATTTAGATTACATTTGAACATTTTCTAAATTCATCATCAGAATCTGTACAAGTAGATTGAAAAAAAAAGTTAACAAAAATATCTGAGTGATTTAGGTAACATTGTTATGACACGAAAGGCAGTACTTCTAGATGGTTAGAGCACATTCTGTATTTTACTTCCAATAAAGATAACTGAATTTGTAATCGAAATGTGAGGATAAGTATCAACACAAACACTGTATATCAAGGACAAACAGGGTTGTGATCCAGCATCTCTGTCAGCCTTATTCTTATTCTCGATTCTTGATCTAATATTCAACTGGGTTAAGTAGACATTTGAAACCAAACTGAAGCAGAAAACCAATAACACTGTTGAAAGAAAATTGTTGACTGCTAGTTGACCATCTAAATAACCCTCAAGAATGGCAAAATAGTGTGGATCATAATTTATGCTATCAATACTTTGTATATGTAAATTGGTGAGATGTAATTTTGGGTAGGGACTGAAAAGGGAAGGTTGCATTTCTTATGGGTGCATTTTTGGTACACGGGCTGGACTGAACATGATGAGTGAGAGTAAGGTATGCAGGTGAAACAATTGTGGAAGGTTTTAGGGTTTTAATTTGACATGGGTGGTTTATTGGTTTAGTAATTTACCAATCTTGTCAATCTCCCTAATTTTTGTTCTACCCATATTGGTGGGCACAGAAAAATTGCATTTTGTCCGACTCAGGTCATTTATGTCCTTGTACTAATATTGTATCATGCCAAAGCCAAACGACAAGTTTTCGTACCGTGAGTCCTTTCTTAAATGGCACTCAGTTTGTATGTTTAACATACTTCCCGTTTCCTTTCATTTCTGTATGGTCTACTATCATTTTTTACACTTGCATTCTTTTAATCGAACATTTCTATACTACAGATTTGGTATTGATGCTAATGGATTCCAAGAGGTTGAGGTTGAGAATATTAGACTCAAATTGAGTTCATTCATATCTGGGAGTACTTCAAGCAAAATCAGCTTACCGGTCCAATTTGCTGCTGTAAATGCTTTACTGGATACAATGCCACTCAGTTTCCAAGAAGTTTGCAAGACTAGTGCAAAGCTGCCGACGCGTGTAAGTTCCTCAACTCCAACAGATTGTATACAAAAATGGTTTTCTTTGCTGAGTGATGAACAGAAGTCATTATCAGTTGGACTCTTAACCGCTGGTGTCTCTTAGCTGCAGAAATGTATAGTTCACCATTAATGCAACTACACTTAAAGACCTTGTAGTTGAAACCAATCAATTTTGTAGTGCTAGCCATAACAGATCTAGCCTGAGTATTTTGAAGCTTAGTCGTTTTAATAGCAACCGTGATTTTATTTGGGGTTTTTTGTTGTTTGCGTACTTGCTTTTTTGCATATTGTTGTTGGTGGTTACCCATATATAGTTTCTCAAAATTTCGCGCATTTGTCTCTCTATTTCTATTTGTATTGTTATTTCTTAATAATATAGCATGTTTAATGTTTCACGTGTATGTTTTTCTCCATTTCACACACTTGTCATTAGCAGGGATCTCACGGAAATAGTCGTTCTACTATTTAGGTAGAGGTCAGATCTCTGTACATCTTATCCCCCGACCCTACCTCTGTATATATACATGTTATGTAAATCAGAGGAGAATCTGAAACAAAGCCATCAATTCTCGATTCATGAAACTAGTACAGCGATTCCCAATTCATTGAATTGGCGTATATGCTATACGGGATGCATAAGTAAATTACATTAAAGCCCTTTTTATCCTACTTGTTTCAAATGGTATACATATGTTATTTCCTTCCTATAGAGGTTTTATGAAGTGGGATACTTTGTTCATTTCTGAAGAAGTTTTCTGGATCTACTCTACTCTTAACTTGTGCCAATCTCTTGAAATTTCCCTTGAAGTATTTCTCACCCCACAACCTAGCTTCCGAGTAGCTCGTGGTACCCTCCCGGTTCGTTCCCAGGTCCAGATCCCGATAATTAAGGTACGCACTTCTCGGATGTCGAGAAACGTAAGGCTCCATGTACCTGTATAACGACCTAAGCCAATGTATATGCTCATTTGTTGCTCGAACACCATTCCCTTCCCACTTGACCAAATATTGAACGTTGTACAAGTTCCTTTTCCTGTGCGGGAATGGAAGATGGGATTCTGAAATCTTGCTCATCTCCCCACCGTACGGATCCATTATCATAAAGGCAAGTTTTTGTTCAAGAAACCTTTCTCGTATCCCGTTAAATACGTGTTTCGGCATAGGTTTCGTCACAAAATCGGATTTTGCCTTGAAGTAGCTCACGTAAAGGTCAGTGTCGTTTCCTAGTAACACCTTTGTGGATTTCCCTTGAAGTCCCGCGAAGAAGAGAACCGAATCTATCCAACTCATTTCGATACAGTCGCTCTGGTTTAGACCTAACTGAGGGAATTTCTCGTTCATCAATGGGATTAGCTCGTTGATTTCTCCCAAGAAAAGCGAGTTGAACAACACTTGAACGGACGTGTTCTTATCGTCCTGTATATACTGAACGATTACTCTGATGAAGAGTTCGTTTTTCATTTTATGCGCTACGTGTTGCCAACGATGAACGATTCCGGTGGTGTGCCGATCCATGTTCTTGTAAATGTTGAAAACCGTAACTTTTGGTGGAACTTTAATGAGCTTGATCTTCCACGAGACGATAACGCCAAAACTCGCTCCTCCGCCTCCTCTTATCGCCCAAAAAAGATCTTCACCCATCGCTTCTCTATCGAGAAGATTTCCGTTGGCATCGACCAAGTAAGCGTCGATGACGTTATCCGCCGCTAGGCCGTATTTTCTCACCATCGCACCGAACCCGCCACCGCTGAAGTGCCCGCCGACACCCACACTCGGACATATCCCTGCCGGGAAGCCATGGGTTCGACTCTTTTGCGCTATGCTATAGTAAAGCTCCCCGAGCGTCGCCCCCGATTGGACCCAAGCCGTTTCATGCTCGATGTCGATGCTAATTGAGCGGAGGTTCCTCATATCGATAACCACAAAAGGTGCTTTGCAGAGGTACGATAGTCCTTCATAGTCATGGCCTCCGCTTCGAATCCTGACCTGTAACCCATGATCTCGGCTACAGATAATAGCCACCCGTATCTCATCTTCATTTAATGGCGTGACGATAGCGATCGGTCTCTGAGACGTGGTCAAATTCGAGCACCTCGGGTTATGTTGAGACCAAACGATGGATGAATACATCGGCACATCCGGCGTAAACACGTAGCTCGAGGTGTTTGCAAATGAAACGAAATAATCGTTCATACAAGAAACGAATCCATTATGGGTTGCAATTACGTTCGCAGAGTTTGCGAATGCAATTACAACCCATAAAATATAAATTGTTACTAGAGGGGGATGTTTCATGGTCTTTTTGATGGTTTGCTTTCTTCTTCAAAGTGGTTGTTTATAGGAGGATGATGAAGTTATGAACTTTGGGATATTTGGAGGCAAATCCTTTGAGTTTGGTATTTTGTCATCGACCATAAAAGGAAATGATAATTACAATGTAAAGAAAATGACAACTTAGCAATTAATTACTCCATAAAAGATTTGTTATTTTTGGTTATTTTCACATTAATTTATAATAGAATATTGATAATACTGGTCGGTGTAAGAATTACAAAAAATAACTAGCGAATTATTGTGTGATATTTTCTTATACGAATTAAATAGATTTTTATTTATTGTTAGTAAACGAAGAAAAGATGTAGCTCGAATCGGAACCTATATCATTCCTAAACTTGTTAGACAAGTTTAAATATTGAATTAGTTGTAGTAACTAATAAACTACGTATATTTCAGTTCTCTTAACAATTTCCATGCTTCTATTTTCTCAGTCTTCCTAAAGTATTATTATATGTTCTTAAAATTCAAGCTTTCAACTTATCACTTACTATGTATCACTTTTCAAATTTAACGTTTGAATCTATAAAATTAACTGATAAGCAATCTATAAACGTGTTCCAATAAGTATAAGCGTTGAACCCTACTAACAAGACAAAGTGTTCCACAAGATTCGATTTTTTTTTCTTTCAGTAATAAATGCACTTGCTTTTTCATTCTCTATTTTCAATAAATTTTACATTATACTACTTTGTATAATGAAAGCATGTGCAGCCCAATGGTAAAGTAACATCCGCGGGGGGTCAGTGGATCCCTGACTACCTGGGTTCGAACTCCGTGGAGAATATGTGGTGATATCCAGATTATGGGTCTGCCACATAGTGGTACTCTTAATTGGGATAGGTCGTGGTCGATGGGGATTAATCGGGTGCCCTTTTAAGCCCGGACACCATTGGAACGTATGTGTGTATGTGTGTGTTTGCTTATGGTTAAAAAAATTTATAGTTATACTACTTTGCATAGATATACAAATAGTTTAGTAATAAAATGTGGACATTTTCCTTTGGAATGTATCACTTAACGTCAACAACGATGTAAATATATAAATTTGTTTTTTATAGTTGTTTTATTTTTAAATAAATCATAAAAATTAAACATAAGTTTGATACTTATTGCAGTGGGATCTCTCTTATTCGGCTGTTTTGATGCTTTTTTATGTCTCATTTAACAAATTTACATATGCTAGAATCAAATTTCGATGAATATGTCCTCATCTTGAAGGAGCAATAGCATCTCCAACAAATTTCTAAAAACATATAAAATGAAGGTTTTATTTTCTATTTTGTTTTGATAAATTATTTATGTTGTTTTTGAAAATAAGATGTGAGAGAAATGATTTGTTTTTTATTCATTTCCATTCATAAGGTCTTCGCTAGCACAACCCACAAGTCTATAAAACTCGAGCTGCCACATCAGCTTTACCCATAAACCTACAATAAGCCCGAAATAGGAGTACCACTATCCACAAATCCAAAAACCCTATATATATATNAAGGGGAGAAAGGTTCATGTGAGAAACATAACTTTTTAAGAAAAAACGAGGAACAATCTTAGCCACTCATCCGGTCAACAAAGGTGGTTTTGACCGTGGTCCCCCCCCTTTAATAATTTCTACCCTCCCATGAATCGCATCAATCCTCCGTGATCACGTCCACC
>LUCG01095268.1:0-11602 GCA_001633085.1 Carthamus tinctorius | reverse complement strand
TATTATATAAAGGTAATAATTTTATTTCAATTTTCAAGATTGATTATTCAATTTTTCAAGATGCCCCCTTATTGATTATTCTCTTTACTATTATATAAAGAGAATAACTCATAAAGTTGGTTATTTTATTCAACAAAATTGATTTTACACATTTACACTTTGTACCCCCTATAGTTAGTTATTAAATCTTTTTTTAGTCCTTTTACTTTTTCATTTTCTATTTTAAACCCTTATCATATAATCTAAATAATCATATTATGAACTAAAATATATTAAAATTACGTTTCTTTTTTTTACAAATTATACCATCATAATTGTCTCGTCAATATCTTCGAAATGAGTCCAATATTGAATATTTTTTATGCAATTATATTATCTTTACTATTATATAAAAAGAATAACTCATAAAGTTGGTTATTTTGTTCAACAAAACTGATTTTACACATTTACACTTTGTACCCCTATAGTTAGTTATTAAATCTTATTTTAGTCCTTTACTTTTTCATTTTCTANATTATGAACTAAAATATATTAAAATTACGTTTCTTTTTTTTTACAAATTATACCATCATAATCATCTCGTCAATACCTTCGAAATGAGTCCAATATTGAATATTTTTTATGCAATTATATTATATTGTAACGCCCCGTTTCCAAGTTATGTATTTTTTTAACGGTGTTTTAGCAATTAAGTTAACAGTTAGGGTTAACTTTGTTATTTCAGCAGTTAAGGGACTATTGTGTTAATATTGGAAGTAAAAGGTTATGTTAGGCATGTATATATGCAGTTAAGGACTCCCAACTTCCCTTTTTGGTCATAATCGATTTCCAGAGAAATCAGAGAAGGAGAAGGAGGCGATTGGAGCATTCTGGGAGCAATCGGAAGAGGATTTTGGGAGCATTCAAGTTAGTGTCTTGGACACATCAAAGGTATGTTGTTCTCCTTCTAAATGTTGAGTTATTGAAGAGAGAATTATTGGTTAGGGTTTACTTTGGCTAAATTGAGGGTTTGTGATCAATTGATCACCAAATTGCATGTAGGATTGCATGAAATTCATGTCTTTACTCATTAGTATTGCTATGGGATGATGTATGAACCCAATTTTGGGTAGAATTGGTCGATTTTGGAGTTTGGGGTTGAAAACCCTGGAGTTGGTCGTANCGGGTAGGGACCCGCCAGCAACCCGCCGATTGCACTGGGAGGATTTTCCACTTTGTGCAATTTGGCTCGTTTGGGGTTCTCTTGTTTATACACCCCTAGGTAATGATGAAACACTATGTTTCATGAAGTTTGGTAGAAATTGATCGACGATAGCTATGTCATTTCGGGGTAGCGAGTCGGGATTGAGTTAGGAACCTGTTATGGGCTATGTTTGATGTGTGTATGTGCATGTGTTTATGGCTAGGTGGTACAAGGTGACTAAACCACGTGTTGTATAGCTTGAGAAGTGTTTGTGTTACTAGCTACTTGTCAGGTGAGTACCCTACCTATCCTCTTGTTGTTATGTATGTATGATTATGGGTAGGAGGAAAATAATTTCTCTAAATACATTAAAATTTTATTATTTTATTCAAATGGTGGAAATGATATGGTTTTATTGGTTTATGTAACTAAAATTTTAATTTGAACAACCAAATCATAAAATCATTTCTTATTTTATTTAGAGCAGATGAATAAGACTTTTTTTATGATTTGATTTATGAAAATTAATTACATTATATGTGATATAGTTAATTTTTTAATTTAAACAATTTTAAAAATTTAAAATGAGCTCTTATTTTATTTATTAAGACTGAATATGAGTCGAATAGGACACGTGGCGCGCTCTCGGGTGTGATCACGTTCGCAATCAAATTTGTGTTTCCAAAAGGATTACCCTCATTGAGACTATCTTAGCTCCGCCCCTACATATATTATTCCCCATCCTTTCTTAAATTAAATTCAATTAGATTTTTGAGAACTAATTCTCAACTAACGCTATACCCGTCCGTTGGTGGGGTATACACCGTGACTTTAATCTAAATTGACGTGTAAATTCCGACGTGTCAGTCTATTTTCTAATAACCTTTTCTATTCAAATTGTTGTAATCAAGTGGGAATACAATGGAAATTTGACCACTCAAAACAGCAAACCATAAATTTGTATCAGTGTATGCTTAGCAAGTAGCAACCAAAACTGAAAGCGAATTTGGCGATTGACATAAGGTAATTCAAACGTTCACCCCACTTAATACCATAGCATAACATCTCAAGATAAATTATGACAACATCGTTTAACATAAGAAGGGGTAGCTTATAAACAATAGAGTATTTTGCAAAAAAAATGTCTCTAATCCCTCATAAATGAGCCAAAACAACATCAAAATTGCCAAACAAAAAAGGATTGGAAAAGCAAAAAACCCAAAGCCTAGCATGCAACAATTAAAAGCCAAAAATGAGGATTCAAGCTAAACTAATACAACTGAACCTATCTTATATGATCAAAATTACCGACAAAACCAACAAAATTAGAATGAGCATTGAGAATTGCACTATCTGATCCCTTGGTGATGAATTCCTCATTCGTTTTATTTCTATAAAACCAACAATGATCGTGAAAATTAGACCGATCTTTGATAAGCATATCTTTCAAAATAATGTGGGGTAGTTTGGCATGACCATGCATTTCAAACAACATATTCAGATATTGCATCAAAGGTAAAAGAACCAAATGTACAGAGTTAATAGCTTTCATGGAAGAAAGTAATGCTAGCAAAGTAATATAATTCGAAAGAATAGCGATAAGATAGAGAAAGGAAACCAACTAACTTATCACCATCTTTGAGATGGGTATCCACAATATCGATTGTGTTTGTGCTCATTATAAATCCTAGTGTAACTGCATTTATCACGGTTACCATGTGCTTTGTTTACAGGCCAATGTCTCCCGAGCCCCTCTCTATATTAATCCATATTTGACCTTTTCCCATGCCATTGCTAGTGGTTCGCTTCCATCTAAAGCCTTGAAGTAAACCAAAGTTAGATGATGCTATAGATATTTAGAACCCCGAACATGTCGAACACCAAAAGTACCGAAGAGGCTGAACTTGAGCCACTAAAGGTCCTTGTAGCCACTCTATAGATGAACTTTCATCAAGTGTATGGAGACTCATAGTTTCACCTTTTAAACCAACCTGCAGATAAAGAAACCAAGTAATCTTACATTAATCTAAGGAAAGAATTGACAAAAGCGTTAAATTAAATAGCGAGGTGTTTTAAGAAATCAAAATCAAAGATGTTGATGGAAATTAAAAATCAAAGATATTTAAGAAATCAAAATCGGAAATAGTTTAGGAAATCAAAATGAAAGATGTTTATGGAATCAATGTCAAAAGGGTTTAAGAAGCTAAAATCTAAATCAAAAGCAACGAAAATGATTTTGTAGCTTACCTCGTTCGAGAATGTTTGGGATAAAAGAATTTCACATCTACAGCTTGCCCTCTCATACAAGTGAGCAAAACCCAATTAACCCGAGACCCGACTTGAAACTACCCCTAAAACCCCCACCTGATTAACCCGAGACCCGACTTGAAAATACCCCTAAAAGTGTCTATCATAGTGAATGTTACTCTGAAATTTCAACATTGCGGACTTCAAATGATGTCAATCTATATATACTAAAAGGTATATTATAGGATGTTTTTATGGTAAAACTAATTGACAATATTATGTGAAAATGATATAGTAGATAATATTAACTTAGAATTAGTTATTAATTGATTTTTTATCCATAAATATTAGGAGAAAGGTTTTATATGAATTACTAGTATATCTTTTATTCAATAATATGTTGTTTTTTTCATGATAAAGACGATATATTAAAGGGCAAGGTCTATAAAATGTCAGGAACGGCCCTGGTGATGAGAAAGAGAGAGGCTATGAGATGATGAGAAAGAGAGAGGGCTGGGCGGCCGATNAAAAAAAAAAAAAACTAAAATACTGGCTACGCCCCTGTATATGCTTCATACTCAGAAGGTCAATTTCAAAATCTATTTTGGAAGGCTATATTTATGTAGTCTCTTTATATCATTTGCAGTTACCTTTGGGGACTCCAAGCTCAGCGATTTTAACTTCTTCAGCGGCGTTAGATGCTGCAATAGATGGGAGATTGTGTATTTAGTAGCTGTAAACAAACGTTTCCATAAAGCAAGAAATGAGATTTGAGATGCGAACCTCACAAATAGCCAGTGTTCTGTTGGGAGTGGAATCATTGCATTCAACATTTCTTGTCAAGACGTATCTGTTGTAATGTAGTTAAAATGAAACCTCCACGCTATAACAACCTGAGCCGATGCATATTGGGTCATTTTCCGAAAACTCTCCTCTATACTATAGTAATATGTATAGAAATTCTAAATAGAATGAAAGATTTGTATATGTATGTGGATATAAAATAAAATACAGATAGAAGCTCCCATCCATTCTGATCCTCTCAGAAACATGAAAAACAACTCTAAGTTGATCATGATGCTGGTGGCAAAGTATTTTGACCTTGAATCACAAAGGAAAAAAAATGATTCAGATCTGAAGTTGAAATGTAGATGTTAAAAATCAAAGACATTTTATATTGATTGCATACAGAAAAGATACTAAAGCCACATAAAATCTTTAAAATGAGAAAAAAACCAATACTTCAAACAGACTTCTTAGCAAATCAAGCATGTATAGCTTAGGAGTTGTTTGGTTGGTTTTCCAATAAGTATCGGTAAAGCTATATATGTGGGTAAATCAGTCTATATATAGATGATGAAAGTTTTTGTTTAGATTGAAGGGGTGTGTTTTTTAGCTGGGAGGCACACAAGTTTGGAAAACACTTGGCTTTCTGCATAAAGCTCCTTCCTAGAAGCGTATTGAATAAGCCACTACCAAACAGTCATGTACAGCTGACCTAAAAAGTTGTGGGTCACATTAAGCTGCTAACAAACAGGCCTTTAGATCTTGCTTGTTCAGGTCTTAGCCAAACATTCAAATATATGATGTGTGATTTTACCACTAATAATATGTCTTTCACATATGAATGCAATCTAAACAAACTATCATCTCATCTTGGCAAAATTGATTACTAATCTATCATTTTTGAACGCATAAGTAGTCCCATGCATTCTAGAAATCAAATATGAGCAGCTTGCTATATCATTAAGCCGCTATAAAAAGTCATCTATAGCTAGCTGAATAAACGCTAGTCCCATTAAGCTCGTTAAGCTGCTAACAAACAGGTTTAGGGCCTGTTTGTTAGCAGCTTAACGAGCTTAATGAGACTAGCATCTTATTCGGTCAGCTATATATGATTGTTTGGTAGTGACTTAATGATTACAGAAAATGACTTATTCAGTAAGCTTTATGCAGAAAGTCATGTTTTTTCAAACATGTTTATCCCAAATAAAAAAGTTGCTGCTTCCATCTATGAGAGACATCGCAAACAAAAACATTTTCAATCTATACAGACAGATTAATACACACAGACACCTTTATCCATCCAGGACTTAATGGAAAACCAACCAAACAGCCCCTTAGTCGTATATATCATTAACAAACTGGTTTTAGAGGGTTTTTTCGTTGATGGAAGGTGTGTATTTTAATTGGGATAGACGTGTTTGGGAAGAACCTGAATAAGCTGCTAGTCCCATTAAGCTCGTTAAGCTGCTAACAAACAGGTTTAGGGCCTGTTTGTTAGCAGTTTAAAGAGCTTAATGAGACTGACAGCCCATTCGGTCAGCTATATCATTAAGCCAATATAAAAAGATAAACATTGAGTTCTACCAAACTAACATTATACTTCATAAAACAACAAAATCATAGAAAAGAAAACCAATAGAGGTAGATGATAAAAGCATGATACAGAATTGACAGTTCAAATTCTCAACTTATGTATCAAGATTGAAAGGTACACTTCCATTTTTATATATTTTTAACTTTCATGATATCTTTCAAGTATATATCCCGCAAATCCAGATAGCATGGGGTTAAGTTATCAATTCTCTTAATGTCTTAAACAAGTTTGGCTACAAAATCATCGTATGCATCCAAAAAAATCATTCATTTTCAAAAAAAAAAAAAAATCAAAAGTCAAACAGCTTGTAATCAAGGTCAAACAAATGCATTAGCCTCTCCTACCAAGACCCTACAACAATAACTTACACAAAACTGGACATAAAATGGATCATAAGAACCCGAAAAATAACAAATACAAACCATGCTACAAATCATACAACAACTCTCAACAACATATTGAACATTTTTCACTGTTCAACCATGATTAAGAACAACATATTGAAATTTCTTTCTATAATAAGGTAATTGCAAGGAAGATGAAAATAAAAGTTAGTAAAACACACAAAGTAGTAGAGATTAAATTTACCTGAACCACAAAAGGAAAGAGGCAATTGGAGTTGTGGGTTGAGATGTCCAGCCTAAGGGGCCGTTTACTTAAACACTTACCAGGTAAGTACTTATCAGTAAAATTGAACACTATCTCCTACCATATCGGACAATATTTTAGTATCACAAAACGATGTCTAATGCAACAATTTACTCAGTAAGCGCTTACCAGGTAAGATTTGTAAATCTCGCTTACCGGGTAAGACTCTCAATTCATGTCATCGTCATGCCTTCGGCTTCTGGAACCCGAGAACAACCAAGCCGAAGCTGGCGTTTTAGTGTTGCCGACCAAAGTCGATGAAACCGAAGCCATACCGAGGCCTTCGGGTCGAGTCCAACGGACGGTCTATAATTCTTCAGATAATCATAGGGACCGATAATATAATTTACTCTATGCTTTACCGTTAAAATTACATAAAAATACATTTTATAACAAAAAGAAAGTTTAAAACACCCAAATTGACATAATGACATTCAACATGTTGATCGTAATGCTCATTGAGAATCATAAATTCGCTCTATGTCATTGGAAATCGAGTTTTCGATTCTGTAGATTCAAAGAAATTAGGGTTACTGGAATAATGATTATGATCTTGATCTTGATCGTGAAGGAAACTAACGAAAACTGGTGTTTTAGCTCGAGCTATAAACTCAGCTGTAAGCGTTCTCTCTTGTTTGATCATTATCTCTTGGTTTAATTCATCTGTGATTGAAGTTTTTGGAACATAAGTTTTGGATACTCCGATTGTTGGTTAGAGATGGTTTATGTATGTTTTTATGATGATTTTTTAAGTCAAACCATCAGGAAAATATCTGGATTGGATGTTGTTGGCCCGATCCCTAAAGAACTATGGAGTTTGACTTACCTTATTAATGTGTATGTCTGCAATGTTTCTTCATTGTGTAAATTGTAGTATAGCGTAAGGGGCTGTTTGGTTTGTGGAATTCAAGGGAATTTGATGGAATTTGAATGATAAATTCCTTGACCAGATTGGTGTTTGGTTCGCGGAATTCAAAGGAATTTGAATGACAAATTCCTTAGTGATGTTTAGCTCGCGGAATGAATTTGATGGAATCCGATCCTTTGAGTCATAGTTGCCAGATTCGCCTGGAAGCCCACGTTCCTCGTCCCGATCGGAGCGTACCCAATCGGGGTACGTTTTCGTTTCGATCGCTCTTGGAAACGCGATCCAATTCGCTGATTGAATCGAACCCAATTGACGTCCCGATCGGTAGAATTGATGTTTGATTCGGTTGCCAGTTAGCGATTTTGATCAATTAGAGTCGCGTATTTCAAGTAAGTTTTCCAAAATTGGGATTTCAAAATCTAGAATTCCAATTCTTATAATCGCCAAAAATACGAATCGGTTATCATGGAAGGGAATCGTTTCAATCAAGCAAGGAATCGACAAAATTAAAAGGTGAATCGGAACCTAATTTGAAATCGATTCAACCCTAATGTCTAAAAGCGCCTATAAAATTCATTCAATTTATTCATATGAACATCAATTCTCAATTTCTTGTTCTTCTTTCTGGGTCTGTACTCTGTCGATCAAAGTCAGATTCAGAAAATCCACATCCACTACTTTTTTCTTTCTTTCTTTCCATTTATTCAAAATGATTTTTGGAAAAAATACACCACCCATTCCGATACAGCGTACCAAATTCTATGGTACACCGTACCGGACGTACCGAAATGAACCTACCCCCCTCGTACCCGATACGCCCATTTTAGTGAATCCCGTTCCCGTTCCTCGTTCCCGTACCGGAGCGAACCGCGAATCTGGTAACTATGCTTTGAGTTCCACAATTTAAGGAACTCATCATTCCTTGGCTTAAGTGAAGGATTTGAATTTCTACCAACCAAAATCCCAATTCCCTCAAAGTCAAATTTCTTCCATGGATTACAATTCCATCAAATTCCATTTTGCGAACCAAAAGCCCCTGTAATGATGTTTGGTTCGCGGAATGAACTTGATGGAATCCCTTGAATTCCACAATTTAAGGAATTCATCATTCCTTGGCTTAAGTGAATGAATTGAATTCCTACCAGCTACGCATGGTCAAATTCCATTTCAATTCCTTCAAAGTCAAATTCCTTCGACGGATTCCAATTCCAACAAATTCCATTTTGTGAACCAAACGCCCCCTAAATTTCATGAAATATGTTCTTTTTCGTGTAAATTGGTATTCTGCTAAATAGTCAAGTACTTGGTACAGCAAATTGGAAGTGAACTACTTGACAGGTCCCTTGTCACCTTCGATTGGCAATTTAACTCGAATTCAATACTTGTAAGCGGTTCCTTTTTGATATTTATAACTTGGTTTGATCATTTTCAACCTTTAGATCAATAAGAATACATCTGAGATTTCAAAATTCTGTAGGACTGTCGGCATCAATGCTTGTCAGGAGAGCTTCCACGTGAGCTGGGCCGGCTTACTGACCTTAGATCACTGTATATTTTTCTTACTTACTTTCATGAAATGTGATTTTTGCTCATTGCTATTTTAATTTCTATAATGTTTTAATGTCACGGGGCATTCGGCACAAACAATTTTAGTGGTTCCCTGCCATTTGAAATTGGAAATTTGCGAAGATTAATTACAACAGCTGTAAGAACATTCAGCATGTTGATATCTCTCTAATTAATAGGTTCCGGTTACTGTTTCTGTTCGAGAAGTGAATTCAGTTGTTTAGTTGAACTTAATAGGCTCATAGGCTACTGTAGAAATCCCTAAAGGTTTCTCCTGATCCGTAAACAGGGTATTTTACAATCTTTTTGATAGCGTTTCCTAGGTGTTTGCCATTCATTTTTTTTAATACTCTTTTAGATTCAGACTGACTTATGAGACTTCCAACTTGTGTTGTTTATTGATTCCTTCCTGCATCAATTT
Source organism: Carthamus tinctorius (assembly GCA_001633085.1). Lineage (NCBI taxonomy): Eukaryota > Viridiplantae > Streptophyta > Magnoliopsida > Asterales > Asteraceae > Carthamus > Carthamus tinctorius. The sequence continues at coordinate 2,289 of LUCG01095268.1, read as the reverse complement.
CTCTTTCATTTGCTATTGTACCCACTATTATATTATCGCTTCCGGTAATATTAGTTTTCGGATGAAACAACGTATAAAATTCTTGACCGTATGTTGTTGCACATGTATTTGTAGTGATCAAATAATCTAATACCATCTTAATGTGTGTTCATTTGCTAATTGACAAAACCTGGTCACAGTGTAAGAGAGCTCTTATTTTTAATGATGTTTCAAAGTAGTACTTGATCCATCTTAGAAATAAAATATCATCCATTCTTAGTACTTCCATCCATGTATTAAACAATAGAAATAGAATATCAGAAGCAATTAACACGAAGAGGAATATAAATGATTGAAGTAGGTTTGGGAATCAGGAGTTGTTCACAGCAATTCGGGATGTAAATTAACAAGCCGAGCCGAGCCAGACACTTATCGAGCCAGGCTCGTTTAGGCATTTTTAAGCTCGAGCTCGGCTCGTTTAGAGCTCATGATGTTGAGCTCGAGCTCGGCTCGTTTAAGATTTATGTCGTTTATTAAATGAGCTTTAATCTAGGCTCAAGCTCGTTAAGGCTCGACTCGTTTAGAGCTTTTAACGATCTGAGCTCGAGTAGCTCATCCCTAGCAGCAATGGATGATTTTACGAAACGAAACGACACACAGGAAATGATGGCGGTGGCTGCTAAAAAGTCCCAAATATATTTCACTTCACTTCACACTGATAAATGTGAACAAAAATGAAACAACTGAATATAATTCTAATGATCTAATCTAATGATTAGGTCAAACAACGATTAACCTATACACCTTTCTATCATCTAATCTAATGATTAGGTCAAACTAATATAATTCTAGTGATTAGATCAAAAAATTAAACGGTTTACCATCTCTGCTCAGGAGGAGGAGGAGGAGGAGGAGGCGCCGGCCGCCCATTAACGCCGGGGAGTAACCAGGGCAACTCGACGATCAAATTAACCTTCAACTCATACGTGTTGTTTGGTTCTGAAGGCCTTCTTACACCAAGGCATGCATCAAGGTGTTCCTCGTAGAGGTCGATTGGAATTCTGTAATGACAATGGCTACAGTCCATTCCCCCCGCAAACAACTGGTTTATCTTTATCCCAAACCCTAACCCTAATAGATCTCAAGTTCGAACCATTGCAGCCTCTTTCTCTTTCAAAATTTAGAGTAAATTACATATTTGGTCCCTGTGGGTTATCAAAAATTTCACTATGCATCCCTCGTTTGAAAATAATTATGGAAATGGTTCCTGTGGTCTCACTTAGGGGTGAGCACAACCCGACCGAACCCGACAACCCGAATTTAGTCATTTTGACCCGAACTGAAACACCTAAAACCCGAACCCGAGAAACCGAAGTTGTATTGCGGTTCGGTTTGGGTTCCATTCTCCAACCCCGACCCGAAACCCGAAGTTTAAAAAAAAAGGTTTTAAAAATAATTTTATATATAATATAATTAATAATTTTAGATAATAAATTTTATATTTTATAATTTATAATTCCTAAAAGAAAAACAATAGTCCAGCTTGGGGTTTCACTTTATGTTTCTCACTTCTCTTTCTCTCATCCGCTTACTGCTTCCAAGTTCCAATTCCAAACAATACTCGTACGTAGTCAGTAGTCTCGTACTTTAAGTTTAAAATACATAATTTGGTATTTGGTTAATTGGTTTGGTGTTTGGTATTTGTATTTTGATTGTAATGGTTAGTTTAAAATTTTGATTTTTTGGATGGTATAAGTTGATTTTGGACAGCAAAGTAAGGGGCTGAAAATGCAAAAAAAAATCTTGGATTTTGGACAACCAAGTACAGGGGCTGAAAATGCCAAAATCTGAAACTTATAAGAATTTCGGGTTTTCGGGTCCAACCCGAAGCCACCCGAACTCGAGCCAACCCGGAATTTTTAGGGTCGAGTTCGGTTTGGGTTTTCCCAACCCGAAAAGTTCGGATATCCGAACTTTTCAACCCGACTCCACCCGAACCCAACTCCACCCGAACCCGACTCCACCCGAACCCGACCGATGCACAGGCCTACTCACTCATTTGGTCCCTAAAACCTTTACATGTTAACAAAAGGCTTATTTTAGTCATTTTAACCATCTCTCTATCTCTCCATTAAAGAAATATATATTCTACCATAGGGGGAAGCATCAAAACAAACCGGGTAGTTTGTACATACTATACAAACCGTTATAATAACAAATAATAGCAATATTCACGGATAGTTATCATGGTTCATTAATTAAACTAAGGTGTGTGTGTGTGTGTGTGTGTGTAGAGAGAGAGAGAGAGAG
>LUCG01095186.1:0-10363 GCA_001633085.1 Carthamus tinctorius | reverse complement strand
GATACATGTTGAAAAAATTAACATCGAGAGAAAGAAATAGAACAAAAGGTAAAACATGATTGTCGTCTCAGGTTTCAATGTCGAGATTATTCGCGCCGCATCGCGCGCAGGCACGCATCTAGTCATTATTAATATTAACATTTCAAGATACATTTTTTAGTCATTTTATATACTCATAAGCTAGTTTTTGTCAAACGTAATTTGTTCATAAGCTAGTGTATCAGCTAGTTTGCCAAACACAGCCTAAAATAGAGTAAATGAAGATTACGAGTAGATTTTTACTTCAAGAGATTTTTTAAAGGGGAAAAATCATGAGAGAATGTATTTGGGAGTGCTTAGAGCATGCTATGCTAAAATAGAAAGATATAGGGGTTTTGGCATTTCTATTGCTCCAACAGCTATGCTATCCCTTATGCTAAAATAGAAAAAAAGGGGAGGGAGACTACAAAAATCTCTAAATATAGATAAATCTCTAAAACTCTTTAGAAGAGAGAGAAAGTATTTTTCAACCANTTATTAATATAGTTAATGCTAGGATTGCTAAAATAGAGTAGCTGTTGGAGATGGATACAAATTCTTTTAGAGATTTTGAGTTTTGATACTCTATTATAGAAAAAAAATATAGCATTACTGTTAAAGATGCTCTTATTGGGAAGTGCTTATGACTTATCTCTTTTTTAGGGAAGTCATAAGTTGTATTTAAAGTGTTTGGTTTAATCTTCTTCCTAAACAAGATAATAAGGAGTTTTTTAAAAAGCCATAAATTTTTTAATTCTTAAAAAGGAGATAAAAAGATAAACACTTTTCATCCATGGCTATGTAAAAGTCTAAAAATGATTACAGATGATAAGAGAAATCATTTTTTATTTTTTATTTTCACTAATAATAAAATTTGATATTATAGTTATAAGATATAAAAGTCATATTCTCATCTTTGGTCTCTATATTTTATTGTTTTTCTCATCTTTGATCCCTATAAAATTTTTATTGCAAGAAAGACCATGAAGTATGCAATTGTGTTTGGTTTTGGCGCATGAGGATTAACACTATTAGGTGCCTATGTTAAGTGCTCCCCATCATCCCATGTGCCTTACACATGAGAGCATATTGGTCTTTTTATCAAAAACAAGGGACCAAAAGTGTAACTTAAATTAAATTTAGTTATTTATATTTATATTTTCACAATTTCATATTAATTTTCTTCATGAACATCAAAGAACATCTTGATGAACCCCAAGAACACCTTAATAAATACCAAGAACATCCACAACCAATATAAAATTCTAAATCAAACTTTAAGATCAAAACCAAATCCTAATCCAAACAAGTTTCAAATCCCACATACCAAAATCTAAATGAAAAACCCTAAAGGAATATCAATGAACGCATCTGATTATAACACATCTAAATCAAAAATCATAAATACCATAGACAAAATTCTAAATTCGGGACTTGTTTAGAAGATCTTAAAATCAATGGAACACTAATGTCTAAAAACCGATAGAAGCCTAAAGCACAGTCAAAATTATAACTTGTTCTACATCCCAAATCCCAAAATCGAACCAGAGCCCAAACCGTCACCATCTTCTGAGAAAGAGGGAGAAGAACCAGATCTGAGAACGAGACTGAACCACAGGGACAAACAAGAACTTAACCTGCTTAGATGAAGAAAAAACCCTAGCCTAGTAGAGACGAAGGCGCTAACCCATAAAAAGGAACACACTAGAGACGAAAGCATCGCTAGAGCGGACACGCTAGAGGAGAAGACCCCAGAAGAAGTAAAATTCATTCGTCTCTATGGAATAAGCATCGGTGGTGTGGTTTCCTGATGGTGGTGGCTGCGATTTTGGGCAAAAAAAAATCCAAAATCGAGACAGAAACAGAGAGAGAAAGATATAGGCTAGAACATCGAGGTGGAAGGGACTCGTCGGCGGGGGGACTCGCCGAAGGGGAAGCGGTGCTGAAGCACGAGGCAATCTGGGTTTTTCTTTGATTTGTTATATATAAAATATAAATAAATAAAATTAATTTTAAATAAATTGTACAATAATAAAAGAGCAAATTACAATTTTGGTCCTTGTAGTTTGTTTTTGGTAAAAATACCAATATGCCCTCATGTGTAAGGCACATAGGGGGCACTTACCAGAGACACCTAACAGTATTAATCCTCAAGGACGAAAACCGAGCAAAATTACATACTCTAGGGTTTTTCCTACAATAAAAGTTTTATAAGGACCAAAGATGAAAAAAACAATTAACCACAAGGACCAAAATTGTAGTTCACTCTATAACATATTTAAGAGTAAATTAAAGTTGTTAGTCCTCATGGTTTCTTGAAAATATCTATTTTAGTCTTTATGGTTTTAGAATTATAATTTTTACACTTATGGTTATTATTCATTATTGTTTGTTCTTATGATTTAAATTTAAACTTTTTTGTCCCTTTGGTTTATAATGAATTCCTATTTTAATCATTCATATTTAATAGTAATGATTATCCCTCCTTAGAAATACAAATAAATTACAAACCATAAAGAATAAAATTATAAGGATGAAATCCATAATTTTTTAACAAACCATAGGACAAAAACTTAATTTACTTTATAATTAATGTTTTAATCTCTAAAATAAAAACAAAAACTATTGTAGATAAATGTAAATTTTCTTATAGTTTTGAGTTTCAATTCTCCATTTTCAATCTTCTTTTTTTATAGAATTTGTTGGAAATACAATTACCTCTTATTTTCTTGTAAATGCTACAAACAGCTTTCCGAAAAGTTATTTGGAATAGTGTTCACAACTATAGGCCTTTTTGTATTCTCTTATGGCTTTTTTAAAGGGCAAGCAAACATACAAACACACACACACATGTTCCTGGGGTAACTGTGCTCACAAGGGCACCCGATTAATCCCCGTTGACCACGACCCAACCCAAATAAGGGTACCATTATGTGGCAAACTCATGATTTGGATATCGCCACATGTTCTCCATGGGGTTCGAACCCGGGTTGTCAGGGATACCTTATCACTAGGCTAGACATGCTTTGATGTATTCTCATATGGTTTGTCAACTAGTTTTTATTGTATGTGATTAGTTTATTAATTAACAATTAGTTATTAGTTGATAAGGCATGTGATCATGTGAGAAATGCAATTTTGGTGACAAGTGTGAGAAGTATTTTTAGACCGTTGAACATTTTTAATCAAATACCCTCTTATGAATTGTGGCTTAAAGAAAATTGATCTTATCTCGCTGCATCTCATCCTAATGTTCGTTCATTTTTCATCCAATGATTGATAAGCACTTATTACGCTTCTCATCGGAACCCAACCATAGCTAATAATTAGTGTTTTTAGCTAATAGATAAATTATCAACAAGCAGTTAGTTGCATTTTGCTTTGAGAGTGATCCTTGGTCACTAATTTTGTTTAAAAAAAACCGGTTAAAGGCAAGGGTATTTTTGTTATTCTATTGGTTTTGTTTTTTTTTTTCATTTTATGTCTTTTATTCTTTTAAGTTTTTATATGATATACATATTTAGGCCACTTCTTTCCTCTTTCTAAACGGACGACTTCGTGTTCTTCATTTTTGATCAATTCTTGATGTTTTTGGATTCTAATTGATTAGGTTATCTTTGTAATAGTAATCCGGATTGAGTTCTTCCACGAATTGAAGTAAAATTAAAAAAAATTGGATCAATTTGCGGATTTGAGTTCGTATTATTGAATGAAATATCCTTCTTTCATGACCATTTTTGGTGAAAATTGGACAAATTTGATCTGATTTTGGTATAATCTCGTTCATTAAATTGGGAATCACATTTCGAGCAAATTTGTGAAGTTTGATCAAGAAAAATTGAGATTTTATGGATTTTGGATCGAACAGAGGGTGTTCTTGAAGTTTTCTACTAAATTTGATTTTGTCGCAGCTTGAGTTTTGATCGCATAGTGTTCTGCTACATATTGAGCTTATTGCACCGCTTTGTGCGACATAGTGTTATTATCACACTATATACTATGACTAAGGGTATTTGTCCCATAGTGATGAAAGTATTGCAGTAGACGCCTGCAACAAAGTATTGTTCATGCATAGTTTTGTGTAGGGATGAGCAAAGACGGGTACCCGGCTAAAATTCATGGAACCGGAACTGGAACTGACGGTTCCTAGGATGAAGGAACCAGAACCGGTTGCACTTGTTCTTTATATCTGGGAACCGGTCCCGGAACCGTCGGTTCCGATTCCGAAACCACCACGAGTGTCTAATTTTTTAAAATACTTTTTATCGTTTTACGTTGTAAAAAGTAATTATAGTTATTATATAGTCCTAACGTAACGAAACAAATACTACAAATGATGAAATTTTTCCGATAAACTAAAAGCTAATAATTATATAAATAATTACGAACAATTTTTGAAATGAAAAGAAAACAAAAAAAACACAACTTGAAATGATAAATACGATATAAATTTTTTGAAAAAAGAGAATGAATAAGTTAAATGAAGAAAGTAGTTATAAATATGTGTAAGTGTGTAACACACTGTAAAAAATAAAATAATAATTTCAATTTTTATTTAATTAAACATAATAAACATATAAAATTATTTTTTTTAAAATATAGCGGAACTGGTTCCGACGGGTATCCTGCGATTAGCGGTTTCAAAAAAATCGGAACCGGAACCGGAACCAGTACCAGTCCCGATCGGTTCTGTATCTTAGGAACCATAACCAATCACATCGGTTTCGAGACGATTTCGGAACCGGCGGTTCCAGTTCCAAAGATGGGTACCCGGTTCCGATGCTCACCCATAGTTTTGTGCAAGATAAGTGTACGGTGTGGTTATTGCATAGTTGTCTGCGACAAGGGACTTCATCATGGGAAGCATCATCGACAGGTTCATCGCACAAGCTTTGTGTTACATACTGTGAATAATGGTTTATTGCATGATATAGTGTGACATACTTCAGAGTTGACTCTTCTGTATGTTGACTTTTCAGTCAAATTTGTTCAAGTTTCCAAATTATTTTAAATTGAAATACCACAAAAAAGATCTTTTTCATTTAATGGTCATGTCTTCTAGAGAAGCAATGGTGATTGGTTCAGATAATAGACCTCCAGAACTTTTTAGATGTAACTCTTCACAGTGATAAGACATTTTCCAAGACTTCATTGATAAATAGATAGTAGATCCTGAATTTTTGTTGTCACTAGAAGAAGGTCCAGCTGAATTTTATACATATATATACCTGTAGTTCATAAAGGTTATCCTCCTATTGCTGATGGAAAAGTGTAGATGAATATTTCAAGTCTTCCAGTGTTGTGGTGGATTGGTTATCGCTCAGGGGTTCATAGCGCCTTAACCGAGTTCGAGTCTTCCCGTGCGCATACCTGAGGACATTTAAGTGGGGCCATGTTTAGCCCCCAAAATTGCCGGGGATTAGTCGGGCTTTGGCCCGGACACCCTTCCAAAAAAAATATATATTTCAAAGTCAGATGATTATGAGAAGAATTGTTTAAAAGTTGACAAGTTAGCTAGATCACTAACAAATGAAATTTATTTTACAGTGGATAGTCACAAATATGCAAAGTCTATGAGGGATGAAGTTTGTAAGCAAACGAAAGGAACATATAGGGGGGCTTAGATCAATTTTACAAACTATTTGTCTAGCGGAGGTACAGAGAAAAGAATTGGAGATAATTGGAAATGGAACATATAGTAGTCAGCGGAGGTGGTCGTTGGCGGTCGTCGCAAATGTAGGTGTCGTCGGGTTTGAAATTGAACAACACCAACTCTCTCCATTTCTCCTCAAAATTNCCTGAGAATTCCATTTCTCCACCCAAAAATGATATCAATTCTCCCAAACAAGAGATTCACATCCATTTCCATTTCTCTGCTTCCAAATCTATGTACCAAACGGCCCCTAAGGGAAGAGAAGGAGAGTTATTAGAAAGTACTTAGAACAGACTGTAATCTGCTGAATGAGCTAGGGAATAATAGAATCAATAAGACGAATATTGAGATCAATATTAATTTCATTAAACATCTAAACCTGAGAGAAAAAGGTTCACAACAAACATTGTTCAAAACATAATTTATCATAATTAGATATGCATGATGTTTTTGAGAACCTTAAGCAGAATCAAGAGGAAGTTATTGATATTTTGGAAGTATACAAAGTCGGTTGTTTATCCATTGCCTTTTGTAGCCGAGGAGAACCGCATATAACCTTCAAGGCTTTCTAAGTATAAGAAAGAATCAAGTGACTCATCTAGTGGAGGAGGAGAAGGTGGTGATTGAAATTCTGACCTGCAAGATTTGAAGAAAGCCATGGTGATGCTAACAAAAGATTTCAGAAAATGTGTTACAAAACTTCATCTTCAAACAAGCAAAAAAAAATTTCCTCTAGTTCCAGGAAGTATGATTCACAAGAGAAGTCTAAGTATAAGAAATATGAGCCAAAGGAGAAACCCGAGATAAGGAAGAAAGAGGAAAAAACAGTAGATGGGGTTTTAAAATGTTATAGTTGGGAAAGCCATGCCATTATGCAAGGGAATGTAGGAAGCTAGTTGTGAGAAATGTTGGATCAGTTTGGCTTTATGAAGAATCGTTGATCATAACTTTCCTAGAAGTTGTTCAACTAGATTTATCTTAGTCTCCCTTAATAACAATTGTATTATGATTTGGGTTTTCACCTCCTAATCTTCTACAACTGATACACTCCAGATTATTAGCCAATTATATGATCAATTTTCACTTGATCCTTCAATCTAAGGAATTTCTTCTCAAAGGCTGGTTTTTGAAACAAATTCACAACCAGATTATTGGATCCTAATCCCCATCTCCAATTTAGGTAGATTGTCTGCCAGGTCACCAAAACAAAAGGCAGAGAAAACTGATTAACTATGACGATTTCTCTTCCTCTAGATATAATCAATTAGTGGATTAAAATAGCAAAAGTTAAAGCTGAGGTTTGTAACTGAAACTAACAACCATTCAAAAAATTATAATCCAACCATAAGATTGAAAACAAAACTTCATCATAAGTTCATCAATCCATAATGAGTAAACTAATCTAGCACATAGACATACTAGAAAAGCTCAAACTACGATCACAAAAAAATCTGAAAACATAGCAAACCGTGTAGTTAACGACGAAGTAACACCCGGAACCCTTCTCGGACGAATTAACATTTTGCGTAAACACTGGCTTCAGATTTTTGTTCATATAAAATCTCTATCAGCTGCTAAAATCTCTCTCTAAAGAACTATTGAACAATTACTGAAAATTCCGGTTTTCATCAATGATACTGAAAGAATAGGTTGGAAGTCAAATCTATAATGTCAGGTTCGTCCCTACTTCGCGGCGTGAGATAATACCATCTCTATCTTTTAGAAGATCATGCAAATCCTTTCCGTTTCCCACGTAATCTCATCCTAATTAGGTCTTCACTTTCGTGGCGTGAGTCTTCCCCTCACGGCGTGAGGCTTCATCATTTGGAATTTTGACCTTTTAGACAGAAGTTATTTCGTCGCTCGAGCTTGGACTTTCATGGCACGAAATGCTTTCTGTTGGGATTTTTACAATTTTTTTTCTTTTTTTTTTGACCTTTATTTGCTATTTTAGCTCCAATTGTCTTCTAAACCTGACATTTAAAGAAATTAAACAATTTAGCTCATAACACAAGGAAAAACAGATCAAAACAAGAGCAAAAACAGAGATATTGACGGATATAAACATGACTAATTTCGGCAATCTCAGCGACCTTTTTGGAGATCACTTGTAACTCCCATTTCAATCTATGAATAGGGACTAGATTGATTAGGTTGTTTTATGTTGTATCTCGTCACTTAGATAATTAATTGTGCTGCATACTTTCATTTCGGAATACTCTTTTTACCTTTATAAAGATGTAAGGAGCCCATACAAGTTGGTATAATGTATAGTGTGCTTTTGGGGCTGTCAGGTATGGAAGGAACAGTAGAGGAACATCCCCTTGTACTTCTGTTAGAAAAGCATGGTAGTCCTTTTATGCAAAATAGGATAAGACAATTTTAGAAACCTTCAGGAGCAAGACTCTGATCAGCGAGTAAAGGTCATTGATCTTGGCATGTCAGTGATCGTTGAGGCTTGGTTCTTTAGGTTGCCATGCAGAGCTAGTCACACCATTATCACTGAATCCGTCTTCAGATCACGAACAGTTATGACTCTATCATCAACTACTTCTTCGACATCGCTGATAGTTTTGTGCGCATGACTTCTTTGTCTTTAGGGAGATACTTAGCTGATTGATCTGCGATTACTAAACAAACTCAGTAAGGTCGCTGATACTATATAGAAATTATACGACGTAGCTGAACATTTAGAATGATCACTGAACAGACTTAGTGATAAGTCCTCAAGCTATAAATTTAGCTAAGTATATAATACTACGTAGAGAAAGGGTCGTCATTATTTCATCAGGTCTTAGGAAAGTTGGATCAACATGATTCATAAAAGAAAGTCATGGATGGTTTCTGCTATGCATTGTCTTATTTTGTTGAATTCCTTGAAGGCCTTAAACACTAAGGAGTATCCAAGAAAGATTCTATCATCAGCTTTAGGGTCTAACTTTCTAAGAGTGTCTATTATTCAGGATATAATATTAGCAATCGAAGATATGAAGACAAATGATAGAAGGCTTTCTTCCATGGAAATACTCATAAGTTATCTTATTGAATCTCTTAACTCTTAGAGATCGATTCTAAGTAAAGCATGTAATGTTGACTTCTTAAGCCCAAAATTGAGTCGCTAGTTAGATTTGTTGAGCATTGATCGAGCGGCTTCTACAATGGTTCTATTTCTTCGTTCAACCGCTCCATTTTGTTGGGAGTCCTTATGGTTGAGAATTTGTGAGAAATTCCTTTGATCTCAAAGAATTCATCCAAAATACTATTTTTGAATTCAAAACCATGGTCACTCCTAATTGAATGAACAGTTTGATTGTTTAACACTTTCGTCTTCTTAACAAAGAATGTGATTTCTTCAAGTGTATCATTCTTAGATTTGATAAAGAAGACCCAAGAGTACTTGGAAAACTCATCAACAATGACAAGTCTATATGTTTCTTTCCACCCACGAATTGAACATTTACAAGGCCAAATTAATCCATGTGGAGTAGCCGAAGACGAGAATTCACTTAAGACGTCCACCATTGGAGTTCTAGTCAAGACAAGTTTGCCACTCTTGTCATTGACCTTGCAACCTTTCTTGGTGAAGTGCAATGAGAAGTCGTTATCACAAAGTCGACTGAGGCTGAGGAGACTATGCTTCAGTCCTTCAACATAAGCAACTCTTCATATAGTGGTTGTCTGTAATGACCGAGAAATTCGAATTAATTAGTTAAGATTAATTAAATGTCAAGTTTACCTTTTTCGTAAAGTTAAGTGGGAGGAGGGACTAATTGTGTCAACATCTGAAAGTTCAAATTCTTATGGGGCTTTTTGCTATCTTGGGTATGGGCTTGGCCCTAAGCCCGAGTATTTAAGGTGTGATCTAGGGTTTTTACCTTTTTAGGAAAATATTTGTGTGTGTGCAAGTATATGTGATTTCAGGAGCTGCATTATCATTTCTCATCATTCATCATCGTCTTCTTCAATAGGTAAATCTTGTTCCTTCTAAGTTAGATAGGATTGATTAATAATAATTTTAGAATAGTTATGGCTGATTTTAGAGGATTTAGATCGGTGTTGGATGAGTTTTGGGTTCCAGATTCGATTTCCTCGAATATGGAAACCCTGCTCTGAAATAGTCCGAATCGGCTTATGCCGATAGTCCAAATCGGCTTTTAGCCGATTGTCCGAATCAGACTTTTCATTTCCCGAATCGGCCTATGGGTTTTCCATATAGGCCTTTGAGTTTCCCTCATCGGCTTTTCCTTTTCCTTATCGGCCTTTGGATGTCATCAGTAATCCGAATCAGCTTTTCGTAGGAAGTCCGATTCAGACTTGTATTTTCCTGTATCGGCCTTTTCGTTTCCCGAATCGGCTTTTTAGGCATTAGTCCGAATCGGCCTTTGGGATTCGGACTTGGTATCGGCCTTTGGGTAAATCCCGATTCGGCCTTTGGGACTCGGACTACTTGGTTCGGCCTATTCGGCCTTTGACCTAAATGTCCGAATCAGACTTTTGGAATTTCCATAATCGGACTTTGTAAGTAGTCCGTATCGGACTTTGTAAGTTATCCGTATCGGACTTTGCAATTTCCCTCATAGTTATGGACTTTGCAATTTCCCTCATAGTTATGGACTTTGCAATTTTCCACATAGTTATGGACTTTGCATTTCCCTCATAGTTATGGACTTTGCATTTCCCACATAGTTATGG
>LUCG01095172.1:0-12993 GCA_001633085.1 Carthamus tinctorius | reverse complement strand
TTTCATGGTAACATGTGTACAAATCAGATAGTTAGTTACCCTTATAAGTCATAAACCCTAAAGTTTTCTTAGTTAACAGTCCGTAAACCAAACCTCACTATGACATCAAAGTCGATCCAATCTCGCAAACCAAACTTCCCCTAACTATACAAAAATTAAGAAATTAATCAAACAATCAATAACCATTTTTATAAACTACTTATTTTTGTTTCATTTCAAAAATATTCTACTTCCACGTCCACCTACCTAAAACCAACAAAAAAAAATTATAAGATAAACAAAATATAATTTTAAATGATATTAAAATGTAATTTGATTTCTTTCAATAAAAGATGTGATCGTATATCGTTGACTTTCATTGACTCGACCACCACTCTCGAGAAACAACTCCGATCACCATGGCATCAATTTCGCCGTCTACACCATGGCCGCCACGATCTCCGACCACCGCCAACCACCACCACCACCACCAATCCACCGTTAACCTCAAATCAACCACCAATCTCTCACCTCCCAATTTCACCATCCCCTCACGAAGAAGCAACAACTCAAAACCATTCCCATCCTTAATCGTCAACTCCACCTCCAAATCCCCAAATCTCACCACCGCCAAACCCTCACCGCCACCTCTAGTAGTCGTCGGATCAGCCAATGCCGACATCTACGTCGAGATCGATCGCCTTCCAAAGGAAGGAGAGACCGTATCTGCCAAAACCGGCCAAACCCTAGCCGGCGGCAAAGGGGCAAACCAGGCCGTGTGCGGCGGAATGCTGTCCTATCCGACGTACTTCGTCGGGAAGGTCGGGAAGGATGCTCACGGGAAGCTGATAATGGAGGCGCTTGAAGGCGGTGGGGTGCTTATTGATCAGCTGAATAGTGTTGGTGAAGTGCCCACTGGGCATGCTGTGGTTATGCTTCAATCTGGTGGGCAGAATTCTATTATAATTGTGGGGGGTGCTAATATGTATGGCTGGCCTGAGAATTTGGGTGATGGTGATTTGGAGATTGTGAAGAATGCTGGGATTGTTTTGCTTCAGAGGGAGATCCCTGATTCTATCAACATTCAAGTTGCAAAGGTGATTGAACAACTTTTGATTCAAATTTCAAGAAATTGAGTAGAGTTGTCATCTAAATTTGATGTTTGTGATTGAATTTTGTTGTGTAAAAGATGACATGTAGGCTGTGTTTGGCAAACTAGCAGATAAGTTAAGTATGTAAAATGACCAAAAAGGGTATCTTGGGTATAATAATTAATGTTAATAAGGGTATAATTGGAAAAAGCTACAAAAAAACTCCTAAAACGCTACTCCAACTAGCGTTTCAATAAGCTAGCTTATGGTCCATCCAAACATGTACTTGCTTATAAGCTAGCAAATTCCCATGATGTTGTTTTATGATTATTAGGGGTTGTGTGGCTGATTTTCCATTAAGTTATGTAAGGATAAAGCTGTCTATGTGGATTAATCTGTATGTATTAAAACGGGAAGGTTTTTGTTTTCTGCAGTTTTTTCATAGATGGAAGAAATGTGTTTTTTTAACTGGGAGGGGTCGTTTTGGGGGAAAAATGTAGGCTTTCTACATAATACTCACCCCTAGATGCTTACCGAATAGGCTACTTTTTATATTATTAAGCCGCTACCAAATGATCATGTATAGCTGACCAAATAAGCTCCAAGTCCCACTTTTTATATCATTAAACCAGTTAAACTCATTAAGTCCTGTTTGGTTGGTTTTGCATTAAATCTTGTATGAATAAAGCTGTCTACGTGGATATAATGAACATGTTTTTAACTGGGACAGACAAAAACTTAGGCTTTTTGCATAAAGCTCACCCCTAGAAGCTTACTGAATAAGCCACTTTCTATATCATTATGCAACTACCAAAGTACCAAACAATCATGTATAGCTGACCGAATAAGCTGCGAGTTTCCTTAAGTTCATTAGGTTGTTAACAAACAGACTGTTAACTCTTGTATGGATAAAGTTGTCTATGCTGATCGAGAAGGCTTTTTGTTCGGGGAGGGGGGGAGGGGTAGTTTTTTTGAAAATATTGGCTTTCTGTATAGAGCTCCCACTAGAAGCTTTCTGAATAAGCTACTTATTATATCATTACTCTCTACCATACAGTTGCGTATAGCTTACTGAATAAGCTGCGAGTCTCATTAAGCTTATTAAGCTGCTAACAAACAGACCCTTAGCTACCTCGACTGATTCAAGAGTTGATCTGAAGTCTTCTTACGAGGGAAAGTTGGTATTTTTTTTCTTCATAATGTTATTCCATCTTTTATGATTACAGGCTGCAAGAAGTGCAGGTGTTCCTGTGATTCTTGATGCTGGAGGAATGGATTCTCCAATTCCTGATGAACTCCTGAAGTATGTCGATATTTTAAGTCCAAACGAAAGCGAACTTGCTCGATTAACAGGAATGCAAACCGAAAACTTCGAACAGATCAGCCTGGCTGTAGCTAAATGTCACAAATTGGTAAGTTTATATATTCACACTCTTTATTTGTTCTATGAGTTGCAAGATGAACATCGTTCTTTGTAAGTCTTTTGTGTCAATAAAAGAACCATATTAATGAATAGTTATATTGGTATCACATCTGTTCTCAGGGTGTTAAGGAAGTCCTTGTGAAACTTGGTGCACGAGGATCCGTTTTATTCAGCGAAGGAAAAGAACCCATTAAGCAAAGCATCATAGAGGCTGAAAAAGTTATAGATACAACGGGTGCTGGTGATACCTTCACTGCTGCTTACGCTGTTGCTTTTGTAGAAGGGAAATCCAAAGTTGAATGCTTGAGATTTGCAGGTGAGCGTAGGCTTGTTTCTAGGTGGAGTTCTTTTTTTTCTTTTTAGAATCTTAATTTTGCGGTTAATATGATTTCTTTTTGGTGATTTGCAGCTGCAGCAGCCTCTCTTTGTGTCCAAGTGAAGGGGGCCATCCCAAGTATGCCTCGTAGGAATGCGGTCTTGGATCTTCTTCAATCTATTTAGGAAAAATAAAGCTATCTTAGCTCAACTTTGGACATAAATAAGGTATAATTCGGTCTCTTTTTGGTTAATTGATTTGCTTTAAAACTTAATTTTTAGGAGTTTTGGTTGAAAGATCATAAAAGGCGGCAAATTTCCTATGTCAGATATATAGGAGACCTTCTTTTGAGAACTCTCTAAATCATGAGATATGTAGGAGACCTTCTTTTGAGAACTCTCTAAATCATGAGATATATAGGAGACCTTTTGAGAACTCTCTAAATCATATCTTTGAGAACCAGTATCATGTGTTATTTCATATGATTTTTTTTTTCATCTATGGCTAGAATTTAATATAGTGATTAACATATATGATATATCTGCTTCATAATGTGTATGTTTCACATGTGATTGGTTCAAACATACATGTGAAACAAACATATTGTGAAACAAATATATGTTCTACTTCATACCACTCTGATCGTTGTTTTTGGTGTTTCATCGATGATTAAAACACCATCGTTTTGCATAAATACTTAGAATTAAATTAAGAACCGTGTTACTATATACAATCAACTAATCGTGCTTTTTGTCATATGCTGTGCCCAATTCACACACACACTGCCCTACAACATCTGGACTTTCATTTAAAGATATAAAATAGTGAGAAAAATTACAAGAAAAGTAGAGTCTATTTGGACCTTTTTCTCTCTTTAACTTTTTTCCATGTCCCCTTTATAGACCATTATTGATGTACCATATTATTACTTTCACTAGATAATCATATCCTCTCACAAACGATTACATCTTCAACAACACAAAAATGGCTCTATGTTTCATATTCCTTCTCATGCTTCTACACACTCATTTATCTCTGCATTCAACGTTATCCATACGAAAACTTCAAGGTTCAAAATCTATCTCTAACCGGCTGTTTTTCGATATATGTGAAATTCCGTTCACTAACAACTGAAATTGGTTTATGACCAGATTCCGAGCTTGCCACCTTAAAATTGAACGATAAGGTAACATATCCTAGTTTCGTGATTGCAGTTGTTTTCTTGATTCTTGATGCTAATCGTTCCTCTATTTATATGCTTTTTTGTGGTTCGTTTCATTTAGTCTCTCATGGAGGATAGCGGGAGCCGGAGGTTGGAGTTGCATGAAGTACATTCAGGACCAAATCCCATCAGTAATTCCTTCACAGAAGAGGTCCCTGATTTTAACTTACAAACTGCACCTTAATTCTCTGTTTTGACCCTTTCTTTTTTGCGTAGTACAATAATAAAACGAACGATTCTTTTGCTTCTTTTTTCTTTTATCGAAGTGTTCGATTCTTTTTTAGATAAATCGAGGTGGGTGTTGCTTAGAATCTGCTAATAACATGATCTTGGTCTTGAGTTAGCCGGAGAAAGTGGCCGGAGTTGAGCCATGGGGGTTTACGAGTTCTTTTTTTTCGACGATGAGTATCGTACTCGATTATTGGATACGGTTCATGCAAAAACGTCTCTTTCATGTGGTATCGACAAACTAGGAAACAACAATTTTCTTTATTTCTACATCACACTTTTTATATCTGGTCTAAGAGAATCTTTGAAAGCAAATAGTTGGAATTGGTGCACTTTATATTTTTGTGGATTCCCAGGTGAAGAAGATCATGCACCAACGGTGGTTGTCAACTTGTCCTGTTTCCATTGCTGCAACTATTATAGCCGTTGGTGAAACCTACGGTATATGGGCCATTTACTGAACATTTATCGTATAAACACTTACTAGGTCATTTATTTTTTTTACAGAGGAACATGACAATGACAGAGAATCTTACCCTGTAATTGTCATGTTCCTCTGCAAAAAATTTAAGGGCGATGATACGAATGGAGTCTTATCTAGTATTCAGAGTGACGATGTTTACCCTGTAAACGCTTATCGGGTAAATTAGTGCATGTGATATTGTTTTGATGGAATACTGTCTTACCCGATAAAGTAAATTATAGTGTTGACTCATACAATGTAAACAAACCAGGTTAGCATTTGGGCAGATGGTCCCTAGGGCTGGGTCCCGGTGGGAAGTTAAAGTTATCGTGAGAAGTGGTTTTCAATTGTTGGATGAGAAATGGATCCACATTAAGATGAGATGCACCTGGATGCATCATATCAACTCTCTTCTAAATTGCCATTCATGGGAGGGCATGGGATCAAAAGAGATCGATGGTTTAGATCCACTTCTCATGTTTTTCACCGTTAATTTAATTTCTCACACGATCATTCACCATGGCCCCTAAGTCTAGAGATAGGCACGGACCCATAACAATTGATCTAATAAACTAATGGTGTGGTTTGAGACCTCTTTGATCTTGACCTGGTCTTTTTGTCCATCTCCAAGTCCAACCACTCTCGAAACCGGATATTTAGTTTATTTGAGGTCTTTGATGTTCATGGCTCACCAATAAGCCATATATAAGTGTAAGTAGCAAAAGGGTGTTGGTCTAGCGATAACTGGGCTATTGGTAGAGTCGGGCCTCTCGAAATTCTAAAGGTTCAAATCTCACTAAAGCTAAGAAATATGTGCAAAGTATTTATCGTTTTATAAGTATTTAAGAAATATGTGCAAAGTATTTACCGTTTTATAAGTATTTAAAATTAAAAAAAAAACTTTAGGAATTCAGGTAATTAAGTGCCTGTAATCTATTCCAAATATGCGTACGATCAAAAAACAAAATGATCACAATGTAACGAAATGTGTCTTAGTTTATATTTAGTGTAATCATAAATCCCCCTCTATCAGTCGGTGTAACAAATGTAAAATGATATATACTTTGACCTATCTTGATTGATAACTAGTAAATCTTCTAATTATTGATATCGTGGATCTCAAATTGACAACTTATATTGTAGCTTATTTGTTGCATAAAAAGAATACAAGCATCATAAATCAATTGATGCCGGTCACTTAAGCTCAAAACCTCATTATCAGATAAGATAGATACAAGACAAATAGGCTTAAATGATTATTATGTTATGAAATTTGTATTTTAATACATTTTATCTTTAATCAAATACTCTTATTTGGTTTTATTGATCTTGTCTCTTTACTAATTATGGTGTTTGACGATAAATTTGATTTTAATTTCTATAAGTACTATACTTATAACAATTTGTCATTTTCACACGGAGTTGTTAAATCAAGGGGTTGTCTGGCATTTGCTAAACGATTTGGTGCTGGATGATTAAGTGGTCAGAATGATTAAGAGGCTCTTATGGTATGGTGCAAAATGAAATATGGTGGTTTGGTAATTGTTGAGCATGAAATCAGGACTCTGAATGGTTAAGAGACAATCCAGGATACTAAATCATTCAGAGGGTTTTGGAACCATTAAGAGACAGTCCATTTTTTTTTACCAAACATGATTCACCTCTTAATGATTCAAATATTACCTCTTAAACTTGTCACTTTCTCTACTTAAATATCACAATGATAACGGAGAAGATGACCAATTTAACATCTAGTTTTATTATATATAAAGTAAAAAACAAAACATTTGATCACGACTTTTAATAATTGAAATAATGTTTCACTCATTTTAAGAACTTAAAGTTATAAATATCTTTTAAGTTATAGATACAAATATAGTTTAAAATCCGTGCCGTGGAGACCCACCCCATAAAATCATAATTGCCATCTTTGTCACGCACATATCTTAATCACAACTACTTGATTGAAAAGAAAATCTGAAAGCTGACCCCTTTCAATGTGATGTGTTACCTCTTCTGTAAAAACACCGTATACTGGTCGTTTCACTGATAATTATAATTACAGTTGTCGTTTCATAAAGTGATTGGTTTTTGGGTTCCATTTCATTACTTGTTAAGTCTTCCGTAGCACAACCTCGGGTTGAGGTGGGTTCAAGGGTTCGGCGGGTTCGTGGTACCCGCCGGGGGGTGGGGGGTGTTCAAGCCGTGGGTTTGATGGAGGGTTCACGAACCCGTCCAACCCGTTCCCTCTCTCTCTCTACTTCTTTCACTCTCTTTCTCTCTCTTCTATATTATATTTAAAATAATAATAGAAAATGTAAGGGTATGAGGGTATGTAAGGTTGGTTGTATGAGATTTGAGGGTAAGGTGAGGGCATGAGGGTAGGAAACTGATGTGGCAGTGAAAGGTTGAGGGTTCAAGCCCATGTGCTACAGAAGGCCTTATAAGTTAGTTTGTAGGTCAAAGTAGTATTTTGTAAGACATAGGTGTCATTTCTTTTCTAAGATGTCTGAAGTCTAAGGTTTGATTTTACGTCTAAAAAATAAGAGGTGGATAGTGCATCTCTTAAAATTTCAAAGGACGGTAAGAGGTTTTCAGGTCTTTTCTTAAAAATAAAACTAGCAGTCTTAAAGTCTGGAAACTTTTTAATTTTCAAACTTAAGAGGTTTTAAGGGGTATGTTTTAAAAGCCAAACAGCCTTGCAGTTTATATGATTTAAATACATGGTATGATGTGTTTAATAAATTAGGAGTGTGACATTCAACTATTTTATGAGTAATTGGTGGCGCTTTGGAGGTTTATGGTTTTCGTGGTGGTGAATAAGACAAATAAATAGGTTTTTAATTGAAACTAAAATCATTTGTTAAATTGGCCTAACCAAATTAACAAGGATCAAATGCAACTCCGCCAAAATGTACCTTTTGTTGGATTATGACACAATTGATAGTTTCGATGGTTTCTTTATATGAAATAAAATTACATCCATCAATGTTGCATTAAGTATGAATATATGGATTGACATGTGCATATGCTAGTCTTAATTAGGGGGACCATGCATAGTTCTAGTCGATATCATATATAATCCTTATGCGATAGACCAGTGCTCCAAAAAGGGGCTTATCAGGCTAGATATGCTAATGTTATCATCATCCCTTAATGTTCCGAGATTCCTACCAAAATGTTTACCCGAAATGCACGATTTGGGATGCTTATTTGATCAGTTATTTGGATTCCATATCCACCCTCCCATCTTTGCTCCCCCTTCCTCATGAGTCAAGCCCTCCCTCTTTTTGGTGGACAAGCATTTTCATTTAACATTTAATTAAATAAAAAGGGCTATTATGGTAATTTTTTCGTAACCACTATTACAGAACACTTAGGGGCTGTTTGTTTACCTCTTAACAGTTCCATTAAGAGGCAGTCTCTGAATCGATTAAAAGGTAAATCTTGTTTGGCAAAAAAAAAAAGATCTGCCTCTTAATGGTTCCAAAACCCTTTGAATGTTTTTCCATCTTGGTTGTCTCTTAACCATTCAAAGCCCATATTTCATTTTCAACAGTTATCAAACAATCATATTTCATTTTGCACTATATCATAAGAATCTCTTAATCATCCAACACCAAACCTTTCAACAACTGTCAAACAGCCCTTTAGTAAACAACCATCTACAATCCAGTGGCGGAGGGTAATGAGGGTAGTGGGGGGCCATGGCCCCCCTGTTTTTTTAAGCTTAATGCATTGCTAAATATCATCTCATGATAATTTTGCTCAATTTACATATTGGCGTCCTTCAAAACTTTAAGAGACCCACCACACTTATAAGCTGAATTAGGTGAAATAGCCTAATTATAAGAAACAATTTATTTCTTTTGTGTTTTGTTTACATAATTTTCTTCAAGAATATCTAAAAGTAAAACCTGCAATTTCCTATTTAATAATGTTTTATGGGTTAGTACCAATGATGGTAAAATTACATAATCTTTACTTTTATCCTAAGAAAAATATTAAAAGTATACATTTTTGTGTGTCTTTTAAAGTATATATATACAGAGATAATCAAGCGATAATGTTAACTATTAAAGAAAACATGAAAATGGCTAAATCACATATGATATTACATTAACGATAAAAAAAATGATGCATATACGACTTTGATCGCATCTTCAAGTAGCGGGGTAAAGTCACATGTGATTTTGTATGTGATGTTTGTATAAAAAATAAAATGTGATTCACTCGTTTCCTTATTTTCTTAAATAAATATCATTCTCATTTAAAACCGACTCCTCCCCCCCCCTCTCTATATATATATATGTGTGTGTGTGTGTGTGTGTGTGTTACCTTTGTGGAAGAAAAAAAATATAAAGACAATTATAAAGATTAGTTGGTCCCCTGGCTTCTTAAGCTCGTGTTCCGCCCCTGCTTCAATCAACACTTATTCATGCCGAACATGTTATCCATACTGCCTTTTTACTCGATTAACACTTACCAAATTTGTATTGTTAAACGGTCTCTAAAGTAACTCAAAATGTCACAACCGATCCATGGGATCCATTCGTGAGGTCGTTTGAACAAACATTTTCCGAATTGTGAGTGATAGCAAAGTCTTCAAGCAAGACATCCATGCCTATTCACAATCAATGTTATCATTATACCAACCTCATGCAAAGTCTCTTCATCAATAGAGGTAGCTCTTGTGCAATTTACATAAATTGCGACCCTACCATTAAAAATAATAATATAAACATTATAATGTTAATCTTTTTCAGGTAGGTTTTTGGATCAATATACACGCATCAATTAATCTCTAGTTATATACATCATTTATAAAAGTTTTACTTTACTTAGATAACCAATATAATCATATGAAAATCATGGCCCATGAAGAAAAAATGGTATAATTGAAGGTTATAAAAAAATTTGTTGTTCTTTTAAAGTCATGCTAAATGATTTTTATATATGCAAACTTTGTGGCCAAACAAATTGTAAAGTTGAATTAATATTGCTTGTACCTTTTTAATTATAATATAAGTAATGGGAGTGAATGACACACTCAATCCTCAATTATTGTTTCCTTTACCAAAATAAATATGGTACCCTTGGTATCGTGAAATTGTAATGATTTTTATTTTTTTAATAAGATGTTAATCAAAATTTGTTTATTATAACTATTTTTCCTGTACCATTTTTATAATATGTGTTACGTAAAGGGTGTTTTCGTCTTTTTAGCATTTTACTTAAATTTTAAGTGAAACAAATATATTGTGGTGAAGGTCGTTAATAGACCTCTCCCCTACCTCAACCGCAACAATAATCTTCTTCATTCGTTGTCAGCTGCACCCTTCCTCTCTAGTCTTGTTCTCTGGCAAAAAAGCCCTCTCATCTGGCAAAAACAAACCCAATCCAAAGCAAAACCTATGTTTATTAAATCACAACGCAATAAAAATTTTAAATTTAACATTACAACCGAAATTCTAAACCTCAAAAGTCAAATCTAAAATCAAAAACCCTAAATTCAAAACCCAAATCAAGACCTAAACCTCATATTTGCATCTTGGATAGAGACCTATCCAAATCAAAACTTAGAGCCAAGAAGAGAACGGGAAGAGAAATAAGAGGCTAGTTGGTGTTTTGGTTTGGATTTGCAATGAGAATGAATTTGAATCCAAATCAACAAGCAAATCAAAATGGGATCAAAATGAACTCAAATGGTGTTGAATCAAAATCGAGATCTAGACAATGAACTCATAAACATATTGAAGATACATAATCGAAACCTAAAACTAAATGAATATGAACTTGTTGGCTCTCATTGCAAATCGAAACAACCTAGAAAAACCCCCAATAAAAAACCAAAAAAGTAAACCCAAATAAAATGAACTCCTCAATTCTCATTGCAAACCGAGACTAATCTGAAAAGATCTAAAAAATAGAAATGAAAACTAAAACAAAATAGAATAACCGTAAATAGAAGCAAACCATTCAATAGTGTCAGGCAACAGAGAGAACAACCATTACCGGCAATGAATAATAAATTCCGAGCTAACATGTTAAAGAAAAAATAAAATAAAACAACCGTAAAAATAGAGAGAATGAAATATGTAAGGATGGGTTACTGATAGATAACTACAAGACATTTCAGTTCTAATCTAACGTTAATACATTTGTCAAAAGATAGATCACCTCCATACTTCTTTATACAATAAGTTCAATAACACTATTATCTTACAACCCTTAGTCAATTTTTTATACAACTCCTTTTTTGTGAAGTTTTGTAGCTCAACGGTCGGTAACATCCGTCGGGGAACAGGAGGCGACACCCTAGTTCGGGCCAGACATGGGCGAAGCTATGGGCCGGTATCGGTTTCCATAATCGAGAGGATTAGTCGGGTGCTCGAATGGATCCCGGATACCTCTTCGACTTCGGTCGAAGCGTGTGCGTGTGTTTAACTGCCGTCCAAAAAAATATACTATAACAATTTATGTAAAACCAATTAATTGTTGTGTGACTATCCAATTGTTTTTTTTCTTAATAATAATAATTAAATATAAAAAACATCATTAAAATAGACGAATAACAACAAAAAAGAAAAAAAACACGCAAAACCACGTGCGTAATGCTTATTATTTGGTAGAAGAAAAAAAGTCGCCGGAGCGGTGAAAGAGATTGTCGGTGGAGCTTGCCGTCGACGTCAACTCGGTCAATTTCGTGTGGTGTATATTTATGCATCGATGATCAACAGGACCAAATTGCTGCAACTTCAGACCTACTTACATAGAGACCCTTAACCAACCAAACTTACATTCCAAATCATATGATTAATTATTTTTATGTTTTTTTTTGGGCCTTCGTAGCGGCATTGAACATTTTGAACCAACGAACGACTACCACGAACACACACGCACACGCACGCCTCTCCAGTGGTATAGGGCATCCACGGGAAGCACAGTAATCCGGCGGTGTCTCGGCCCAGCTTACGCTGGACCCAGGGACGGACCTCCCCCCTTGGAGGCCCCACCGTGTCACGGGCCACCGTACGTATAATTTGTGCGTCAAAGAGTAAAATTTTATGAAGGTGCAACCGTATTATTTTGGAGGGTGCTACCGTAACGTTTTCGAAACTTCAAGATGTGCACATAAAAACCAAAAACTTCTACCAGAATCAACCAAGAAACCAAAAAATTCGCTCAAAATCTACCAAAAAGTCTAAAAATTCTCTCAAAACCAACTAAAAAACCGAAAAATTCTCTCGTAGTCAATCAAACAACCCAAAAAAAGTTCCGATTCTACAAAAAAAACCTATCGAAATCAACTAAAAAATGGGAAAAAAAACCCTCTCAACATCAACCAAAAACTTAATTATATGGTGCCACCTTTTGAAAATTGTCATAGGTCCGTCCCTGCTGGACCTAGAGCCCAACCACAGTCTTTGACTGGACTAGGGACAGCCCAGTCTATGACTGGACCAACCTAAGGACTGGGTACTCCTCATGCCTTCAACTGACTCCCCTTGGGATCGAACCCGTGTAAACTGGGATGTCATCCACACCCTCCTCCCAATGATGTTACCATCCTTAGGAAGACTAACTGAGATAGACATGATTTTATTTCTATATTTATTAATTTATAATTCAATTTTATTCAATTAACTTCTTCCTATTAAGTTTATTTAAAGGTTACGGTTGAGGAGGTGTAGTGAAAATCTCATATTCCTTAGGTTTGAATTCAGACGTTGTCAAATCTCTTATGTGGTCATAGAGGTTCACGTACGATATGATGATTCCATGTTATTTGTGGTCCCGTAGGGGGGAAGGGTCGGACCCACTTAGGGATGGAAACGGGCCGGTTTTGGGCCGGGGATTGGTCCCCCCGTCCCCGTCCCCATTTAAAAAAACCATCCCCGTCCCCGCTTAAAAAACCGCGGGGAATTAAATGGGGATCCCCATCGGGTAATCGGGGAAAACCGCGGGGAAACGGGTATCCCCGTTTAGTGTAAATGGTTAATTAAATGGGTTTCACCGTGCGGATAACCGTTTAACTTTTTTCACCGTGAGGATCTCTGTCACCGTTTAAACGTTACCACGAATCTACGAGTCTTGGAAAATGATTCACGAAATTACATAACATTCACGNAAATTAAAGTCGTAAAGTCGGAATGCATCTAAAATTTAACAATTTAGCTATATATAATATATTATTTAGCTATATAAATTATTGAAATGCATTCAAAATAATAATAGTTGACGTGCTAAACTATATATACGACCAAACAT
>LUCG01095134.1:0-15875 GCA_001633085.1 Carthamus tinctorius | reverse complement strand
CTCATTTGAACCTTTCTCTCTCTCTCTCTCTCTCTCTATATATATATATATATATATATATTTTGAATGACATGTTGGTGCCACGGAGTATCATCGTACCACCATGACACCCAGTCACGATGACCCGAGTTCGAAACCTCTCTAAGGAGAATAACCATCCCCAGCCTAGCCATCCAGTTTCCATTTAAAGGGCTTCAAGACATCAGCTGGGATTCGAACCCGACACCCATTCAGGGAAAATCCCCCCCCACAATGGAGTCCAGTGGGAGTCGAATTCCTGACCTTCACCATATGGGAACTATAACCCATGCATCAGACCAACTAAGCTGGCCATCATTTGCATATATATATATATATAGAGAGAGAGAGAGAGAGAGTTACCTTCATTTGTGAACCATGTATTTTCTGTTGACTTTCTGAACCTACTATCAACCAATCAAATTCAATCTTTGGATTTGGTTTTGTGTGGGCGGTTACCAATAATAGATGACGGTTACCTGAATTAGAAATCATTAATTTCTTTTTTAAATTAGGAAATTAATTTTAGCCATTGATTATTTTGATCAAAGGGCTTAAATTGGTTAACAATTTAAGAAAAAACGAGAAGCATGTCAATTTAAGAAAAAACGAGGAACAATCTCAGCCACACATCTTCGGTTACGGTGGACTTGATCACGGAGGATTGACGCGATTCATGGGAGGGTAGAGATTATTAAAGGGGGGACCACGGTCAAAGTCTGCCTTTGTTGACCGGATGAGTGACTGAGATTGCTCCGACGTTTTCTTAAAAAGTTATGTTTCTCATTTGAAGCTTTATATATATAAAGGGGGGGACCACGGTCAAAACCTGCCTTTGTTGACCGGATGAGTCACTGAGATTGCTCCCACGTTTTCTTAAAAAGTTATGTTTCTCATTTGAAGCTTTATATATGTATATATATATATATATTCCTCTCTCTCTCTCTCTCTATATATATATATATCGGATCTTAAATGGGGCGGATACCATTATACCCGTTCCCGACCCATCCCCACTTCGGGCAAGAAAATCAAGTTCTATCCCCAATCCATTACCTACCTAAAGCGGGGATTTCCCCCTCTCAATTGTTCTTGCATTCACAATGAAAAATTAATTCGTAGTCCAACTTTCGTCCTATTACGTGTCTATAGCTTTTATCTAGTTACTTGTGATAGTAATACTAACTATAATAATTAGCAATGAACATTAATGTTTGATTTTGTTTTTAAAAATAGTCTCCCACCTTTTATTAAAATGCAACACTTTTTCCTGGTTTTTCATATATTTAATTACATAATGTTACCGCTCAATTTTTTGATATCAAAATACGTTAATTAACATGTATCATTATAAAATACATCTTTTTAAATAAAAGAGCATTTTTACACGATTTGCTTACAAATAAATACAATGAATCATTTTCTTAACCTGCTCTTATGGAAAAAAATACAAATTAATTAAGTTTCTAATTAAGCTCGCAATGGTGCTTATCTATCTAAATTATGTATTGGATTTTAAAAACCAATTAAATAAGAATAAATATATATACGAGAATCTTGATTAAAGTGATTTTGTATGTGAGTGGAATTTTGCAGGTATGCAAAGTGGAGGCTATATTATATTCCCTGTTTGTGACTTGGAGAAAGTAATGGTTGTCTGCTTCATGCAACATCTTTTCACTCATTCTTCATTATGCTTTCTTGTGACAAGAAGGGACATGCACATATATAATAAACTTGTATATTTAATTAGAGATCAAAGATCATTTATCCTTTCATTGATACAGGGAGAGGCTAAATACATCCATCATATGAATTGCTATTTACATCCCAAAAAGTGAATTGTTTCTTTCACACATATCAATATCAAAGTACACTTTTTATATTTTCAATACATTCATCCTAATTCTCAATACATTCACACCCATATATATGTTTGATGAGTACAAATTATGACTGTATATACATAGGGAAATCATTTGAGAATTTGACTTATATGTGAGAATTCTGAGATCTTTCCTATTCATTTATTTAAGGTGGTAATCATTTAAAAACATGGCTATTTGTTAAGATCTTATATAAGAACCTCTCCTATCCACATATTTAATTAACTTGATAAAAAAATTTGACATAGATATATAACGGACAATGTTGTAATTTTATACTTACCAATAATAATAATTAATAATAAATCATGTGGATATTTGAACAAATGGACATAAATATATATGTTAATTTTAAAAAAGATAACTTAAGGTTGGTGTGAAGCTTTACCAATTAAAGAATAAAAACCTTCGACAAATCACACAACAAACAATAAAAAATGAAGTAGACGATAGAATTTGGTAAGGTGGAAACTCCATCGAGTGTAAAGCCGCGAACGACAATAGAAGTCATCGGTGCACTATAGACTTCAATAAGGAACGTTGTCCTTGTGTAACAAGTATCGAGATTACAATTGATTACAATAAGATAGAAAAGTAACGAACCGTAAGATTCAGCGTGCTTCATGAATTTAAGCTAAACATCGAGAGATTAAGTTGAACGTCGTAAGATTCTTCGAGAGATAGTAAGAGTGTTTGCTTGTATGCTCTAGAAAATCACTTGATCCTAAATGAGACTTTGTTCCTTGCTTATATAGCTTCGATCGTCGTAAATGCACCTCTAAATAGTGAGTAATAGTCCTTATAATCATTGCTCTTGATGATTGTCTTCAGTTATAGTCGTTGGCGCATGAATGATTTGGGACCTGCAGTTAAGAAACAAAAAAGAAACGTTTGTCGTACATGAATGAGATAATGTCGTAAGGAAACTTACAATGGTCGATAGGTAGCATTGTCGAGAGTTCTGGTCCTACTTGGTAGCTAATCTAACCTCGTGACTAATCTTACGATTATTATTGAAAGTGACAACTGTAGTCCTGAATGTATATCTATACTACTTTATAATACATTTGTCCACCAAACTCTTCAATACAACTGATAAAGCACATAGTACCTGTTGGTCCCAAAGGGTGGCCTACAAGTTAGTAAGGAATTATAGAAGGGGGGGGGGTTGAATACAATTTGACACAAGTTTCACTTTTAAATTCACTGTTTATTAATAAACTGAATTTACAAGATTGTTGCGGAAGTAGATAAGGAAAATATCATAATCAAAACAATCTAACGCTTTTCACACAACTTTCACTAATGCACTTAGTGAGAATGGAGAAGAGAAAGAAAGAATAGAGAGAAAGAAAGGAAGGACTCAGTATAAGATAGAGGAAGGTCTGATGTTGTGTTTGAAGAACACTCCAAGGTCTCTATTTACGCTGCATGCATTAAATGCATGGTAAGGTCACCTTTACACGTGTTGTGTATTGGGTCGACCTTCTGTACATTTTACCATTTTAATATACTACGCATGGTATGGGTAGTATGGTAGAAATGGTGAAAGGTGGCTTTTGGGGGCTGATAAGTATGGAGGGAACAGTAAAGAGACCATCCATTTTGTACTATGTCAGTAAAAGTATGGTTGTCCATTTGTGCATTAAAGATAATAAGACAAGTCTTCTTCATCAGGTACACGCCTCTGATCAGTGGCAAAGAGTCGCTGGTCGTTAGAGACATCAGCGAGTCACTGAGACGTAGTCCCTGTTGAGTGTCAGCATGTAGTGGTTAGATAGCTATCACTGAAATCTATATTCAGATCACGAGCATCCTTGATTCTATCATCAGCTACTTCTTCGACATCGCTGATGATTCTTTGTTGCTTGACTTCCTTGTCTTGAGCCTTGATACTTCATTCTTCTGATCGTTCTAAATCAGGATCGCTGAACAGACTTAATGAGTCCCTTATAGAACACTATCTATTACATCAGGTGCTTTGATAATAAAATCATCCGAGAGACTTAACTCAACAATAATTCCTCGAGCTTGAGTATGAAAAAATATCTACACTAAGTAGGATCAGGGTCATCATTATTTCATCAGTCTTAGGAGAGCTTGGATCAACAGTACCACATTTTAAGTGTGATTTCTTAAAATGTGTTAAAACATTCAACTTTTAACACCTTGGCGACTGTTCATTCTCTAAGAGACCAATGACAAATCCAACCAGCAACTCCGACCATTCATTCTCCAAGGTGAGATGATGATTGAAGCTCCCTGTGTGATGATTCTTTATTAAATCATGCATATTCTCAACGTTCAGTTCCTTCTCCATGTTTTTATCGATTTATTCTCTAAGCGACCATTGACGAATCCAACCAACAGCTACTCAGGTAAGTTTTTATCGCTTTCTTTCTTCTTTCTCCTCTATTTCCTTTGATTTTGATGCTGATGAGTTATTTTTTTCAGAGGGAACTTTTGTTCACAGGTTAAAATAAACCTGCTCATGAGAAGATTTTGCTCTTATTTCATAGTACGCATACAAACCCTTGCTTCCTTCTTCTGATCACCAATCGACCACTCAAGATCACATCGTTTGAAAGTGTCCAGACGCTTGATCTCAGGTAACCCCCCCTAATTCGACCTTTTCTTCAATAATCCAACAATTTCAAGTTGCAAGACTTGTTCTTCTGTTATTTCTCCTAACAACGTTTGATTCTGTTTTTGTTACCACTACTTTATCCTATATTTGTTTCGAATTGTATTCTCGGGAGTCACAACTTTTGGAATCTGTAATAACCAGGATTTCAGGAATGTAATTAATTTAAAGATTTGGATCTATTTGAGAACCATTTGAAATCTCAGGGACTAAATGTGACTTATGGGAGATAGTTGCTCATTTATGTGGGTTTTCTATTTTGGGTAAAGGCCAAGGGCCCAAGGCCCAAGGTATATACAGAAACAATTAGGGTATTATACCATTTAGGATAAATTTCAGAGTGTGTGCGTGTGTGTGATTTGAGAGATTTCAGCAGTAGCAGCAGACCATCGTATTCATCATCATCTCCATTTTCGTCATCAATAATTGGGGTAAGATCATCAATCTTAGTACATAATCTGTATTAGGGTCTATCTGTAGTTGTTATTGGGATTAATCTTAGGATTTAATAGCTGTTTTGGTTAGATTTTGGGGTACTAGGTTCGATCTCCTCGAACCTGGGAAAACTCCGAAATCGGACTATGGGTAATGTCCGAGTCGGACTATGTGTTGTCCGAGTCGGAGTATTCCGTTGTCCGAGTCGGATTATTCCATTGTCCGAGTCAGACTATTCATTGTCCAAGTCGGACTATGTGTTGTCCGAGTCGGACTATTCTGTAGTCCGAGTCGGACTATTCCTGTTGCTTGGGTCGGACTTCTGTAAAGTCCGGGTCGGACTATGTGTTGTCTGAGTCGGACTATTCATGTTGCTTGGGTCGGACTTCTGTAATGTCCGAGTCGGACTATGCGTTACCCCCGTGCTAAGTCTGCCTAGGGGGTCATTTGTCGTAAGGATTTAGCCGTTCACTAAGAATGATTATGATGTTCTAGATCAGTAGCTGATTGAGTAGACGAGGCTAAGCGGTAGTGATTTATCGACATAGGCTCAGGTGAGTTCCCTTGCCAAAGCCCATTTGTAATCAAACTGTTTATTGAGTATGTTTTATTCTGAAATGTTTTATGAAATGTTTGCTTTTAAATGTGTTGATTGAATACTACCAATATTACTGATGATCATCTGTATATTTAGTGTATGCTATGTTGTGAACTTGATTGGGGTTCGGGGTGGTTTGCATAGTGGCAATGGGTACCAGGGGACCGTACATCCCTTGGGAGTGAGTGTGGTGTGGAGCACAGATATGTTTCGTCCTCCCTTAAAAGGGCATCGACACGGGGGGGCCTGCCACAAGAGGTGTTATTAGGATCTGGGAGCCTGCCACGACCCTGATCCATCGTCACAGGGTGACAGATTCTTTGCCCACAATGCACCCCCAACGTGTTGTTTATAAATGAAATTACCTAGGCCAGTGGGCCACATTTTTGAATAAATTGTTTTTGAGGGAATTCACTAGACCTTATGGTCTAACCCTCGCTTTCAAAACATTTTTATAACATTTCAGGTGGAGTACATAGAGGAGGGATCGCGAAGGGCAAAGAGAAAGCTCAGATCTAGTGACGAGAGGTCGGTATAGAGTATTTTTAGTTGGTCACTAGTAGTTTTAATATCTCAGCTGTGGAGAGTTGTTCCACTGGCAATACTTTTAGACTGCCATTTTTGATTTGGTGAATCAGGCCTAGAGCCAAACTTTGATATTTATATTAATTCCGCTGCGTTAGATCACTGAGAATTGTTATTATTATTATTTGTTGGGTTTTGGGTTGTTACAGAATCTTTTCCCCTGACTTTTAGGACTTCTTTTTTATCCTTAATTCTTATTCTTGCTTGTGTATTTGGGCGTTTTTAAGATTCATTCCTGTACTATTGGTTATAAGCTAGACTGTTTTGTTCTTTATATTGACTGTATGATTCAAGATATTCATTTGTGAATATAGATATTTTATTATCACTATTTTGGGTGTGGACCTGCACTTCTTGAATAATGGCGGTGTGCAATATGTTGAGATCATCGTGGATATTTTTAGAAGATGCAAGGGTGTTGTCCATGATGTACTAATGTTGAATTTGTTTATTTGCAAATGGTTATGTGTGAATGTTGATTAGGAGAACATGGATATGGTATTGAATCAAACCACTTGCGTCTTCTATTTTGCTGAAACTTCATTGATTTAGGGTTTCTTGGATTATCGATTTTGTTTGCTCCTTTCTGGTTATCACATCTTGGACACAAATCAGGTAAATTTCTGTTTGCACAATCCTGACATTGTTTTAGTTTAGGTGGAATGCATTTGAGTGAATTCGATTATTTGTTTGCTCCTTCCTCGATTGTTTACATATATGAGCCTCACATTTTCCAACCTAGCCCTGTTTAGAACATTTTCTTTTATTGTGAAGATTTAACAATAGTTTATGGGGGTTGAATGTTTTTTTCTTGTGAAAAATTGTTTGGATTTTGTAATTTCTTGTAGACTTACCTTGATACTCTACATGAAATTCTAGATTGCATGTTTACAACAAGACGTTGTTGATCATGTCTCATGGTACTTGCAGTACTCCCCAAATCTTCAAATCACAATTGTAGTTATAAAGATAGAAATTTAGAACTCTTTTCTTTTTTCTTCATTTCCATGTGTTATATGTTTCTACATTTGTTGCATCTATGGTAAAAGTAGCAATACTATTTAGATACTAAGGAGTTATTGACCAAACATTAACTAGGGTAAGCGTTTACCAAGCTTCCTTACCTTATGGGATGCATATGGCAAGGACCAAGAATCTTACCCAATAAGAGAAAATGTAAGGATAGAGAGTCTTACTCGGTAAGTGATTCCGTCTTCTTTTTACCATGGTTATTGCTTACTTAATAAATTGTTGCAAATGATACCTTTTTCTGAACAAAAATCTTACCTGGTTAGTAAGCGATAGTGTTAAATTTTACCCGGGTAAGCTTTGGTAAACGACCCCTAATTATAGATTTTGGGCGTGTGGTGTATGTGTAGTTGGAAGCATTGATCCATCCATCTTTGATGAGTTACGACATCCTGCTATGAGGCTTGCAAATGGCATTTTCTTTAACCATTTTTCAATTTCAAGCATCATGGTAAGTGAGTTGGTGATAACTGGCTATGTGAATTGAGAAGCACCATGTACTTCTATAGATCTTAAAGGGGTGGCTATGGAGATGCTTATGAACATGGTCCTAGAGCATGCTAAAAAACATTTTACATTCCTTTGTTTTTCAAAGACAAAGAATTTGTTCTTTGTAGGTATGTGCCTGCTGCCTAGAAGTAAAAAGAGATCAAAATAATTGTTCACTCATATAAATATGTTGACTTTTGTAAAATAGAAAATGTGTATATGTATATATTTAAAGCATACTTTGGAGGTATGTATATTGAACATGAAAATTTATGTACCTGCTTGATGCTTGTATGAAAGTTGGCTTACTATTGTCAAAGAAAGTTGCTTGATACTTGTATGGATTTATCTGTTTACAATTGTATCGCTCCATCTTCATCTTCTCCAAATTTTCTACTTTGATTGCTTTATTGGGGTAGATTTAGTCGACTATATTATTTAGATTACATTATCTGATCAGAGCAAACCCATCGGACATAGGTGATCAGACTAACCACCGGTCTTTTGCTTTCAGAGCTTTCTAATTTATCCTAGCCAGACCCGCCATCATTGCTCTCTGCAGTTAGAGCTTGCTCTTTATACTTGACCATCTAAAAACAACAATTGCCAGTTTTGTTAATTTGGTTTAATGATTGTTGTCATTTTTCTTGGGCCCCTCTTAAAGGTTTGTGTTTGATTTTTATTGTGTTTTAGTTGGTAACTGATGCAAGCAATAAAGGCTTCTCAAAAGAAGGTTATAACTACAACTAAAAGATCATGATTACTTAAGGTTGTTGCAGCAATGTTGAAAATGGCTAAAGTAATTGGTAAGGTAATAGGACTTCAACTTTTGATAACTTGGAGAATGGAATTGGCCTATAATATCTAATTGAAGATGCATTGTCATTCTCTGTTTCTCTTTATTTATTGAGAAATTGGATCTTTATTTTGATGTTGAAAATTCTTGATTTATGTTTAATCCCTGATTTATTAGTAGGATACAATATATATCTAGTTAGCAGAGTTGCAATGAACCAACTGGGTTATAGTTATCTTATTCACTTGTATCACATGCACTTTTTAATTTGTATTATATATCATTTCTTTGTAAATGAATAGTCATGTCATTTGTGTTGAGATGGGCAATGTGTAAAGACTGAGACGAGAACGGTCACAATAAAGCCTCATTAGTGTTAGATTTTCATTTTTATTTTGGGTCGTCTTTTATTTCTATAATTTCTCAAGGATATGGTTTTTTAAACCTTTTTTCATCTCTAATATATCGTATGGAATTACATGGCTACCGAAAGTACTTGAGCCTCTCTAAATCGATTATTCACATAAAAAAATCTTTGTATTTTGTAATTAAAATTTGGCATCCCGTCGCATTGCACGGGTACACAGCTAATACACACACACGCACATATATCTTAATACGAGGTGTTATCCTTAAATTTCTATCGTTAACTCTATCGTCGGTCGTGAGTTGTGAGTTTCACCCAAATACACTGATAATGATCACATGGTTTGATCTTTAGGTGAATAATCAAACTTATCATTTAGGTAACGGTGATGTATTGTTAAATACTGCTCTTTGTTTATAATTATAACTAGGATCTATAATTATCGCCAACATGATAAAATTTCAATGGTCACACACATGAAATGTATATTTGAATAAGGAGAATATATAATTAATATGTTTAATTATTATATCTTACAAATTTTTATTCTATTTTATTGAATACGATTATGGCTATCTTGTTTGATAATTATGTAGTGACATGATTGACAAGTAGGGGTCCTCAAAAAATTGATCAACCCGACCTACCCAACCCAATCAAGGTAACCCGACATATATTCGATATAAAATCTAGGGAACCTAAATCAATTGGGTTGATATCAGGTTAGACACAAAGTAACCCGACCAACCTGATAGCCAGAAAAAAGTTTTAGCGGCTTCTATAATATTATTGTTGTCGATTCAGCTTCCCTAAGTCCTGATAAATTGATGATGATCCTTTCTTCTACTTAGTTACTTTTTTAACTTGAGGAAGTATCACAGAGTCTGTTCAACGATCTTTCTACTTATAAGCTCTTATATTTCATACTTATGTTCAGCTTCAGTGAACTTCACGAAGTCTGCCAGTGATCACTGATCGCTTGCATTGTAACAACTAAGTATTCCCTTAAAGACAAACTAATCACATTCAAGAAACCATCAGCAATGTCGAAGAAGTATCGAAAAAGTAGCTGATGAAAGAGTTAAGGTTAATCATGATCTGAAAACAGATTCAGTGATATCAACCTAACTGCACAACGTGATGATCAAAAGGTCATGATAAGCTATTGTTGAGTACATCACTCACCAACCTTCATAGCTAATTAGAAACTTGAAGCTGAAAATTTCCAGATTTGTCTTATCTTTTGATTGCACAAACAGACAACCATACTTTACTAACATAAGTATAAAAGGAAAGTCTCTTTACTGTTCACTCCATCAAACCGTATGGCTTGTCTACGCATTCCCTTACATGACTGTAAATAGTACAACTCAGACCTCTCACCACACAACACGTGTTAAAAAAAGTTGCGCATTTAATGCAATAGGTATAAATAGCTTATGAGAGCTCTTCTCATCAGTACATCTACCACTCAATCATCTTCTTCTCTAACTCTTTCTTTCTCCTCTCACTAGTGCATTAGTGAATGTTTCATGATTCTTTGATTGTTTAGAATAGGCTTACTACGTATTCTACTTTTACAAACAATATGTATTATGTTTATGAAATAAACACATAGAATTTTAAAGTATCATAAACCGTCATGATTATATTGAACCCCCCCTCTACAATCGTTTGTAACCTTGAAGGTAACCCTACAGGACCAACAAGTGGTATCAGAGCAGTTGAAACCTTTCCTTCTTCTCTTGAAAATAAATCTTTTTGTTTTAAAAACCATTTCTTCTATAAATGGCTCTTCAAGTTAACAAAGATAAGTATAATGAGACCGACTCTCTTGCCAAACCCCCTATGCTTAAAAAAGACAACTTTCCTCTTTGGATAACTAGTATGGTCCTTTTTCTAGCAGGATCTGATCCTCAAATTCCATACTTCACGGAAAATAGACCATACGTTCCTACCACACTAGTCCATGCAGTCCCTGCTACTGCTACTACCCCTGGTGTCGCTGAAAGAACAATTGTCAAAAATGTCACTCAATGGACAGATGATGACAAAAAGGTTGTGAACATTGACACCAAAGCCAGATTTCTTATCTCTATGTCTCTACCAGATGAATTTTTCCATTCCATCTGCCATCTTACTACTTCCAAAGACGTTTAGAACACCATTTATGTTTAGTATGAAGGTATCGATTCCATACTTGAATCCAGAAAGATAAACTTGGTAAATGTAGTAAGAATGAAACCTTATCACAAGTTCATAAACGGTTTAACTATCATTTCATAGATCTAAAAATTGTTGATAAGGAATATTCCAATTCTGTGATTCTAACAAAGTTCTTGGAATGTATCCCTGAGTCTTGGGTAACAAATTCAATGTGCCTAAAGCTATCAAAGAACTTTAAGACACTCTCTTGAAGTGACATGTACAGAACCATGCTCAATCATCAGCAATTCGGACAACTAAAGAAGAATTTCATAAGAGATGTTAAAGACACCAAATGCATCCTCGTTGCTTTACTCACTGATCCTACTCCTTCAACAAGTGCCTCTACTCTCACACTTACTTAGTTAGACTCTTCTAATTATGAGGACTTATCAGAAATGGAAATGTCTGACTTTGATGAGTCTCTTGCACTTTTAACAAACACTTTCCGGGGATTTGCTCGCTAAAGAAATTTTCGTAGAAATTCTTCCTTAGCAATCTCTAATAAGCCTAAAATAACCTTTGTCGACAAAGCTTTAGCGATATGCTAGAAAGGACATTTTGCAAGTGATTGCAGGTCAAAAAAATTGAGTAAGTACACTTCCTCCTCTACTCCTTCATCATCACACAAGAATCCTAAATACCTAAAGCTAAAATAGAAATACTGCCAAATGAAGAAATCTCAGCAAAAGGGAAAAGGTTTGATCACTGATGATAATGATTGGGTTGATTCATCTGATGATGAAGAAGACATTTCTAATCTCTGTCTTATTGCTGAGATTGGTGAAACCGATATTGTGCTTATGGCTCAAATCAAAGAGATACCTAAACATAAACTATTGCCTTCTACATCAACTACATCCTCAACCTCTCAGGTATCCACTTTTACTATCACCTCTGATAGTCTATCCACTCTCGACTCTGTGACTGTTGATCCTTACAATGCTTTAAACTGAAAAACTAAGGTAGAAAAACTGAATACTAATCTCAATGATCAACTCAACATGTGTTGTTTAAAAATCAAAGAGATGAGTACTCTTGAATAAAATCTTAAAGATCAAGTCATGGTCAATCCAGTCCTAAGCATCGAGCGCGAACAAGCTATCATTGAGCGAGAAAAAGCTCTCGTTGAGCTAAGAGTTAGGAAGAACACTATCAAAGGATGGTATAATTCCTCGGTTAAGGCAAAAGAGATAATCAATTCTCAGATCCCTACAGGCATCAAAAATTATTTGGGATACTCCTCGGATTAAGATGAACCTAAGAGAGATCGTTCCATTCTTAAGTTTGGAATGTTTTTCTCTTCTATCCCTGATCCCGCCTCTTCTCACTACTACTATTCTTCCACGATTACTGAATGAACTGCTAAGAGTTCAAAACAATCAGATAAAGGTAAATCTAAATTTGATACTCCTTTAAAGACCAAAATGCTTATGGTGAAAAATAACTCTTCTAAATCTGTAGCAGGTCAACCTTTTCACAAAAATCTACACCAAGACTGAAGATAGAATTAATTTCTTAGAAGCCTAAGAAGATTTCTATTCCTCCGGTATCTGATGAAAAAAGGCATACTTGGTCTAGGTCCCTCACACCAGAAGCTTAAAAGTTCAAAAGGCCCTGATGCACACTTTACTTTTCATAAATGTTATCTACTGTGGAAATACTGACACATTGCTAGTAGGCGTCCAAGTGATACCAAGGCTGAGAAATTATCCAAGGTAAAGAAAGCTTCTAAAGCTAAGTGATGTGGTAAATATATATAAAATATTGACCAAGTTTTACCCTTTATAAATCACCTAACTAAACTACCACAAACACGCAAGCATACCTTATCACGAATAATATAGTGAAGGTAAGTCCAAGTATCGTTCTTAGCACAGTGAACAGTGAAGCTATCTATTCTAATTTAACAGCTTTTACTAATTAATCTATTGAAAATGTCTTTTGGGGGTTTTTGTAATTAACAACTAATAACTGAAAATAGTAGACGACTAAACTAATTTAAAGGTGATAACTTTATGATAGAAAATAGTACCTACTATGGTTGTTTAAGAATCTTTTTTCAGATGGTTTGTGTTATATAATTAGAGCTATGATGAATGAAAATTTTAGAACTATGTTTAAGAATCCCTTTTCAGATTATCAAGTGACTTTCAACTATGTTGATTCAGCTCTCCTAGGATGAAATAATGATAACCCTAATAACTACTTAATGTAGATACTTTATTTATACTCAAGCTTGAGGAATTAACATTGAGAATGTTCCTTGATAAGTCTTGTAAACTCAAGCTCATTTTAACAGGTACATACCAACGTTAGGGAATCAATGAGTCTGTTTAGTATCCCTGATGTGAGATATCAAGAAATGAAGTATCATCCTTGAAGACAATGAAGTCAGGCTCCAACAACCATCAAAGAAGTAGCTGATGATAAAGTCAGAGCCGCTCGTGATCTGAGGACGGAATTCAGTGATAGCTGCCTGATTACTCATGCCTAAAGATCTGAAGGACAAAGCTTCAGCGACCGCTGACGTCTCAAGGACCAGCGACCTCTAACCGCTGATCAGAAGCTTACTCCGGAAGATTTCCTCAAATATCTTATCACCATAAATGCACAAAAAGGACTACCATGCTTCTACCGACATAGTGTTACATTCCATTTCTAATTTCCTATATTATTTGCTAGTAGAAGTTAGTGCTGCTAGTAGAAGTTAATGCTGCTAGTAGTGGCCATATTAGGTAACCAATGATTTAATGGTAGTTTGGGTATGAAATTTTAAGGTTATATATTTCTTTGGAGTATATGAGAGGATTTAGAAAATTTCAAGACAATCGGAGAGAAAACTAGAGGAAACAAGTCAAAACATAAACAATTAAGCTATGGATTCACAAACCCAAATTTTTTAGGAAGATCTTTTCTAGAATATTTTTATTGGAATTTGTATATTATTTCATTATGAACGTGTAGGCGAAAACCTCATCGAAAATGGAGTTCCAAGCAAAAAGTTATGTCATTTTTAGTGTTTAGTGGTCAAATGGGTGCCCAAAACGGGTCAAACCCGACCCAACTTGAATTTGGCTTATTAAACACGAATTTTATACTCATTTTAAGCCATTTTTAGCTCCAACACTCCCACACACACTGAAGGTGAAATTTACACACACATAGGCTCCTTCTAACTCAAATCAAAGTGAAATCACAAGACCTTGAAGGAGTTGATCTGTAAATGAAAGGTATAATCCATCTTTACACTTGTTCTTGGTTTATTTCATGATTTGCTTAAGATTCATGAAATTAGGGGTTTATATTATGGATTGCATGTGGCTAAAACATGTTTATTTTATGAAATCCAAGAAAAATATGAAGCTATTTAAGAAAAACCATGTTCAATCTTGAAGGGTTTGCAAAAGATGAGTCTAAATTGATTGAAGGTTTGACTTCTAAGGGTCAAACTATGGAAAATTGATGGTTTTAGAGAGAAAATGCTTGGATCTTCAATGGTTTCATGTAATATAGTTGATTTTATACTAGAAATCTGAGTTTGATAAGTTTGGGGTAAGGTTTGGCTAAGAAATGATGAAAATTGAAGGTTTTAGTGTTCTAAAAACAAAGTTTCTGCTTTGTTTTGCAAAAATCATATAAAATCATAGGAAATCAGAAAAATATGAGGTCAGCGGCATTGGAAAGCTTGGATTGTCTACTGTGTTTTGTATTCAGACCTCAAAAGCTAATTCCAAGTTTAGGAAGGGTAGAAAGGGTCATTTGTTCAGTACTGTA
Organism: Carthamus tinctorius; assembly: GCA_001633085.1. Classification (NCBI taxonomy): domain Eukaryota; kingdom Viridiplantae; phylum Streptophyta; class Magnoliopsida; order Asterales; family Asteraceae; genus Carthamus; species Carthamus tinctorius. The sequence goes on along the minus strand of LUCG01095134.1, from coordinate 1,046 downwards.
AAACTGATTTTTGACAACTTCCTGCTGTTGTTTTGTAAAATTTGTGGAACATTATAGAAAAATCCTAAAATTCTGTACAAATAGGCTCTGGAAAGATAAGAGAAAGGGCTACAACTTATCTTTGGAGGTCAAATTGAGATTATGAGTTTTAAAGGGTCAAAACAGCTCTGCAAGTTGAGAGTTTGGAATGGAATTCAAGTAAAGTACCTTTATTGAAATGAAATTTGTGTGAGTTCTTGATGTGCCTCACTAATGAGACTTTGAATATGATTTCCAAGAATGGTTTAAGCTTGTTTGGAGTCTTGGAGGTAATTTTTAACCTTTGAGCAGAAATTGGAATTCAACCGCTCGGCTTGGGACTCGGTTTGATACAATCGAATTGTGTTGTGAGTTTACTTGGATATGTGTTTATTATGTGCTATATATATGTATATGTGCTATCTTTGTTGTCTTGCTACTTTTTATTCCATGATCACTCCTTGAAATGGATTGTTATTGCTTTGTTCTTGTGTTGGGCAACGGTTGTCGGGCACCTTTGGATCCGGGTGAGACAACCGGAGGGGCTGTCCTTACTCATCTATCCGGGGATGGAGGATGGTTATTTCAGGAAGATGAGTAAAGGGTTTGTACACCATCTGAGGGTGGAGGAACATGGATTGGTCAATCAAACCTAATGTTTGTTTGTTATTTTGTGCATAAAATGTTGAATAATTCAATAGCTATGCATAGCACGATTTTGAGTATCTGATGTGTTTGTGTGATAAGTTCACATCATTGAGTACCCACTGTAAGCTGATTGCCTTGTAGTTCCCTCGATAAGCTATGTTATGTCTTTGATGAGGATTGATCTTTGTATTCCTTGACGTTTGTCAGGATCGAATTCTCCAACAAGAATTAATAAGAACAAAAAAATTAGTAAAGAAGTTTGCGGAATAACACTTTACTATCAATCAATAAACACAAACTGAATTATCACTCAAACAGAGAACTTTTATTAATCATATGTAATATCAACTACAAGCCCCAATCTATAATCCAATATGAAT
>LUCG01095039.1:0-10051 GCA_001633085.1 Carthamus tinctorius | reverse complement strand
AAGTGGTCACCTTTTGCTATTGTGTGTATTGTACTTAAAAAACTACCATTTAATGTACCAAAGTTTCAAAACCTACTGTTTAATGTATTGGAAAACTTGTTGAAGAGGTAGCCGGTCATTCCGGCCATCCAGTCATCTTCTCCGACGACTTTTTCGGCGACCACACCAGTCCGACGACCAAAACCATTTTTCCGGCGACTTCCATCTCTGCCACCCACCATCTTCTCCGGCTATAGAGATGTGTGTGTGTGTGTGGGTGTGTGTGTTTGTGTGTCTCCTGTTGGAGTTGATTTATCGTGCAAATATTGATCATGGAGAAGTGACCGTCGTCAAGAAATTGTTGCCGACGACAACAACCACAGTTTTGAGCATGGTTCGGGATTGGAACTTACGGTATCGGATAANTCGCTGGAGAAGTCATCGGATGTGACCTGTGGTAGCCGGAGAAGTCATCGGATGTGGTTTGTGGTCGTCGGAGAAGTCGCACAGAGTGATCTGGTCGCCGAAGAAGTGGCCAAAGTGGTGTGGTCGCCAGAAAAGTCACCGGAGAAGATGACCGGTCGCCGGAAAAGTCGTCGGAGTGGGGTGACTAGCTGGTAACCTACTATAAGAGGTCACGATATNTGAAACTTTGGTACATTAAATGGTAATTTTTTAAGTACAATACACACAATAGCAAAAGGTGACACCTTGGATACATTTAGGGAACTAAACCCTAAAATAATTTGATTATTTAATAAATAAAAAAACCGAAAATTGAGACCGAACCATAAAAGGAATTGGAATGAGAGAGCGATGGATGGAGAAAATGAGAGGGGGAGGAAGATTCCAATCAATTCCATGGGTTATCGTGAGGAATGATGAAATCCATGGTTGAAGGAATTCGAAGGATTTTGTAGTTAACATTCTGTGAACCAAACGGAATCATGGAATTTGGTCAATGAAATTGGTCATTCCAATTCCATCGAATTCTATCAAATTCCGTGAACCAAACGCCCCCTAAGTGTGAAAAACATAATTTTGTAGGGCGAAAAATCAAAACTTCTTATCTAAAGGCGTTGTAGTAAGTTTTTGGTGTCGTGACAAGTTTTTAAGGACTTATTTTTTTAACACAAAGTGTCCTAAAAACTAATTATTTTTCTAGGATACTTGTTTTTATAAGACACTTTTCAAATATTGTCATATAAAATGGCTAATATGACGTTATGATTCTCATAAACTGTTCTAAAAAAACTTGTTACGGCATCCATAATCGTCTTACAAACTTACTACAACGTCTTTAGATAATACACTCTATTTTTTCGTCCTATAACTTAAGTTTTATAAAGTTGTCTATTGTGAGACTTTTTTTTATGTCTTATAAATTTGTTATAGTGTCCTTTATGCAATGTTTTAAAAACCGGTTTTTTAGTTGAACCGGTGTGATGACCGGTTCACGGTTCGACCGGTTCACGGTTCGACCGGTTCAACTGCCGGTTCAACCGGTTCCAAACATTTTTTTGTTTTTTCCATTTTCTTACGTTCATATATTTATAAAACCAACAATTTGATATTTACAAGTTAAAAAACATTAAATATATACATTACAATAAATGTTACATTAATCAAAAAACATTAAAATAATAACAATAACAAGTTTTACACGTAATATTTTTTTTTTAAACGGGTCAACCGGTTTTTTACCTGTTCGATCCACCGGTTCAACCACTAAACCGGCCGGTTCAATCCGGTTCTTAAAACGCCATAAAACCGGTCACAATTGAACCGGTCCATTCACCGGTTCCCGGTTCAACCGGTTCGACCGGGCCGGTTCAACCGGTTTTTAAAACACTGCCTTTATGTGTTGAAAGGTAGCGGCGGTAGGTTGTAAATTTGCAAACTAACATCCCATAAAAAACCACCTTTTATTATGAAGAGATGTTAACTAACAAGTAAATGAACTTGCAAACTAACATCCCATAAAGAACCACAACCACCCTTTATTATAAATAGAAGTTAACTAACAAGTAATGAACTTCCAAACTAACATCCCAACGGTCAACCTTTAAAGTATTTACACCAAAAAGTTATATAAATATACTTGGCCAATGTAACGAATTAATGCTAAGAAGCACCAAGTGGAATTGAGGATTTAACTCTCAGTTTTAGAATCCTCTAAATTTTACGAATGCACCAAACAATTGAGTGTAACAAGCTACAAAGGTTTTAAAGTAAAAACAAAAAACTAGATTAGTGTTACCCTTCCAAACCCTGCCTCATTCATAGTAAAAGATCCCACATTGGTTATTAGACGCGTTTCAAAACCGCGAGTCTAGGTGTTTGTACAAAACGGACAATTCATGGTATAGTTGGTCTGGAATGTTACACATACCTCTTGCACCTAAGACCATCACTCCCCATAATTAAGGAATGACTTATTGGTTTCAACTCGCGCGAGTACACAACTAGTATATATATATAATAAAAATTAAAAAGTTAAATAATAATAGAAATAAAATACTAAATATTAAAAAACTAAAAAAATATGATTTATAGATAAACGAGCCGAGCTCGAGCAGAGCCCGAGCTTGCTAAGTTTTTGACGTGCTCGAGCTTGACACATAAAGTTCGAAACGAGCCGAGCTCGAGCTTTATGAACTTAAACGAGCAGAGCTCGAGCTTAGTCGAGCTCGAGCTTAGTCGAGCTCGAGCTTAGTCGAGCTCGAGCTCGGCTCGGCTCATTTACACCCCCCTAGTNGGTCGAGCTTAGTTTCGTTGTAATTGATCTGTTAAGTTGTAGCATCCTTGATGTGCTTGTGTTTTTATCGGTTCTTGGTAACTTCAGTTGTATCTTTTGACGTTTAATTTGTGGGTAATAAAATTTTCTTGCCGTTAAAAAAAATCCAATTTAGGGAAATTTGAAAATTTGAAATTTCAAGAATCAGTTCCATTCATATTCATGGGAAAAGCTTTCTTTAGTGAGGACTTCGTCTAGGGCCGGCCATGGGTGTGCCAATGGTGCCGCCACACCAGGCCTCTGAACGTCGTGGACTCGGAGGCCTCTGAATTGCTTTAATTAATTAATTTATAGAATTCGTGTATAAATTAATTAGAACAATACTAAAAAACATCAAGTTAATTTTACCGTTTAATCTCATTCATCATTGTCACCAAAAGTTTAGATACAAGATTAACTTTTATAATTTTGATTATTTACTGTTCTTTTATTTATTTTTTATTTTAATAGTTTGTATAAGTTTTTATAATATGATTTAATGGAATTTGGAAAAAAAAAATCAATTTCTGTTCACATCACATTATTTGTATCTGTTGATTCATTCTATAGTAATGTGACGTCTTCAATTAGGAAAGTTTAATCGAGTTACTTTAAGTGTAAAAGAAAGATGAACAACGTGTTCTATGCCAACGAGGAACCATCAATAGATTTATCATCAAGACGTTAGGATTTGTAGTAAAAATAATAATATAATAAAAACAATCAAGGGTCACATTTAGTTCATTGCACGGGGGTCTCCAAAATGTCAAGACCGCCCCGACTTCGTCCATACTGTTAAATTCGCAATGAAGCATGATAAACATGTTTAATATTGCTTAACACTAAACCTATTATTTCATGAACTATATATAACCACAAAATATAAATACCTTTGAAACATGGAAAAATTGAAAACAAGAATTGAAACAAGTTCGCTCTAATATTATGATATTAATAATAAAAAGTTAAAAACCAATTAAAAAAAAGACAAAATCCATCCTATATTTAAATTGGGCTAAGTTTTACTTGTCAACTTATTAAAATCAAGAGTTAATTTTACTTCTCAATTTACCACTTTTTGAAACGCCACTTGTCATCGTCATCAAACAACCGAAATCGATATCTTCATCTCCGGTAAATATCGCTTCCATGTTTTTCTAATTTTTACAATTTTGAATTTTTTTATTTAAAGAAAACCCTAATTTTGTTGGTCCAGAACTTTAATCAATCCATCAATGGAAGACCTACCGGTAGAGTTGATGATCAATATTCTCTCTAGACTTTCGGTCAAGACCATCATTCACTGCAAGTTTGTGTGCAACAAGTGGCGGAATTTAGTTTCAGACTCTTCCTTTGTTGATCTCCATTTTTCCAGGTCAGATACAGGTTTAATCGTTCATCAAAATGTTAAGTACCAATGTTATCTTTCAATAGATCCGGGGATTTTGACGTGGGTGGAAATAGAAGACAGAGTTGATCACCACCGTTTACATTTACGGTACCACCGTCTCTTCAGCGTTGACCTTAATCATAGTCTGTTATCCATTCGTCCAAAAAGTCGAATATGTCTCATGGGCTCGGTCAATGGTTTGATCTGCCTATGGCAGTATTTTCCTGTATTAACTCTTTATGATACTTACATATGCAATCCAATCACTAGAGAATACATGATTCTCCATAGGCAGGATTTCCCGATAGATTGTTTTGGGGTAGTCCTTTATGGTTTTGGAGTGAGTTCACTAACTGGGGAATACAAAGTGGTACGGGCTTTTCAAGGGGAAATACTACCAAATGCTAAGAAAGCATCACGGCCAAGTGTATTAGAAGCCGAGGTGTACACCCTTGGCATAGGCCAGTGGAGAAGTCTTGTCCCTATTCCTGTTACTTACCGGATTAATGCATTCCATGAATTCTACGGGCCATTTCTCAACAACCATTGTCACTGGATTGTTTCTGATAACGAGGATGCCCATGACAAGATTTGTACTTTTGATCTAGACAAGGAAACTTTTCAATTACTTCCATCTCCTCCTCCGGTAAAAGAGAATCAGTTCCATCGTCAAAGTTTGGCAATCCTAAAGGGGTGTCTATGTAAACTTAATACCTGCGATTCCGAACTGATAATTTGGGTGATGAAGGAATACGGGATCAAGAACTCTTGGCACAAAGAGGTGGTGATCAGACTAGAAATTAGTGTTAATCTACAAAGGCCGTCGTATTATCCTGCACATCTTATTGCAGGTTTAAAGGATGGAAGTATTTTGATGGTCTTTGAAAACAAACTGTGTGTATTTGATCCTCAAAGTGAAACAATTGAAGACACAAAAATGTTTTTTGACCCTAACTTGAGTGGACTGGCTTATCGTCCTAGCTTTCTTAAACTCCGACATTTTGAATCAGAGATGGTTCATACATTTTACAGGTTAACAAAAACTCTACCACTTTTGCATCGAACAATCCTTTTGCTTCTGTTATGTTGCTATTGCTTTCAGATCTATTGAATTGATTTTCTACAGGCTCTAAAAAGTGATGCGTTTCATTTTCAAGTGATTGCTTGATAAATACATGAAGAAAGTATGAGGTATTTACTGAATTGGTTTCTTAGTTTAAATGTCATAATTGGTTTTACACTACGACCGAATAAACTAGTTGCAGCCACAACAACTAGTTTAGAAATCATCACAAGACGAAGGATTGTATGAGAAATCGAGTTAACGGTGGAAGCATGAGAAGTGGGTTTGAACCCTTGATCTCTTTTAATTGCCCTCTCATGAAATTCGCTTTGGAAGGAAATTAATCTTATGCATCTCCTTCCATCTTATCTCAATGCGTCTCATCCTAGTGTGCATCAATTTCTCATCCAACGTAAACCCTACCTTCTCACCAAAATTCAACCCATCATCACAAACTATTGGCATATTGTCCTCAGAGTTATACAACCATCGTGTCACCATGATCATCACAAACTATTGGCTTATTGTCCTTACAGTAATACAACCGAGAACACTAATATTTTGGATCCTCATTACCTGACTAACTTACCGTCCTAGATTTCTTAAACTCCAGAACTTTGAATACTAAGAGTCCATGCCTTTTAAAGATCAATAAAGTTTTGTACCATAAACACTTGTAACATTTTTGTATCAAACGATCATTACGAGTTCTTTTATGTTGCTATTGCGTTTGGATTTACTGAAGTGATTTTCTACAGGTTTTTAGAAGTGATGCATTTTATCTTCGGGTAATAACATCAGGGATACCAGCATGAAGAAGCAGCAGCAGTGACTTGGTCTTAGTTTACTTTCCATTTGAACTTACATACAATGAAGGTTTAAGAATGTTAACTTGAGTTAAGAGAGAATTAAGTTTTCTTGAAACAGATTGATTCCCTTTATCCCTTTATGTGATAATTCTTAGTAGCATTTTGTTCGCATAATGGAATTTGGTGGAGTTGGAATCCTTCAAAGGAATTTTGACTTTGAATGAGTAGAAATGGAATTTGACCCATGCGTTAAGTTGGTAAGAATTCAATTCCTTCGCTTAAGCTTAGGAACGTTGAATTCCTTTAATTGCGGAATTCAAATGAGTCCATCGAGTTCATTCTGCTAACCAAACATCACTAAGGAATTTGTCATTTTAATTTCATGAAATTCATTTGAATGTCATAAACCATACATTCCCCTTAGTTTCTCCAAATCTGAGACAAGCTGAAAGCGTTCAATAGTGATCCCGTACCCAATCCCCACCCAAATAAGAAGGACCGATTAAGCTTTATAAGGCCTGATTATGCGAAAAGTCATTTTAATTTCACGAAATTCATTTGAATGTCATAAACCATACATCCCCCTTAGTTCTCCAAATCTGAGACAAGCTGAAAGCGTTCAATAGTGATCCCGTATCCAATCCCCACCCAAATAAGAAGGATCGATTAAGCTTTATAAGGCCTGATTATGCAAAAAGTCCCACTTATTTTATTTTTTTTAGAGTAGATTTTTAACTTATAGAAAACAATTTTTGTGAAAAAATTAGTCAATCAAATACACTAGCAAATATGTTTTTTTATTCTAATTGAGTCAATCAAATACATTAAAAAGTATGTTTTAATCATAAATAGGTCAATCATATATGTTGACAAATACATTTTTATTTACAAATATACTTAAAACTACATTTAAAAATAAATTTTAAATAAACAATCGGGTTGGTCCCAATCTCGGCCTTGTTTCAAGATGAAATTCGTAGCCACAAGGCCAAAACCGATCCCTATCAGGACCATTTACCGAACACTTACCCACAAGAGTTCTTGCACTTACTTATCTTATCGGGTAACATTCTCGGAAATCAAAATGAATTGTTGGTTAATATCTTTTACCAGGTAAGGAGCCGCTACCAAACACTTACTCAGGTAAGCTCTTAGTGGTATCACTTTCCTTATGATCCTTACATATTGAGTATGGGAACTACCATGAACCTCACCCAGTAAGATCCATAACAAGGACCAAGAGTCTTACCCGCTAAGTGTTTACCGGGTTTAAAATGCTTACCAAGAATCAATTTTGATGGCCGAAAATGTTATGAGACAAGCTACGTGAGGGTAATGTCCTTTCCCTTAAGCGCTTACCCGGTACGTGTTTGGTAAACAACACCTAAGAATCTTCTTCCTCACCTTTTGGGTAAGTTTTTCGGTTTCTATACCTTCTCACACTATTTAGTTGTTTTATTTTTATCCGACCTATATTGATATTTTTCTTAATGCGATTCATTTTTCATATGTTATACATTTATTCATATCATTGATTAATGGCATGTCACATGTAACCCGGTTGACTAAGATAGGTCATAGATTGAATCTCGGCCCTTGCTAGCCTTAGCCGTTGTGTGGGCTAAAAAAATGCCCTTGGCATCGTTGTTCAGGCTCTATGTGGGGCCGCTCGAGGTTACCTAATCAACTCTTTGCTCAAGTATTAATGAAACAATTAAACTATAAAAATACAATCATATTAATTGGTCCATCTCATGCCATACCCATCTTCACAAATAATTAAACACATTTATACATATATTACGACATGTAATATTTAAAAGGGTTAAGCACATTAGAGTGTATCGAACTTGTCACGTTTTATCATTGTACGTACTCAACTTTAAAACTTACCGATTNGCAATTTTAGCAAGTTCGGTACATTAATCGGTAAGTTTTAAAGTTGAGTACGTACAATGATAAAACGTGACAAGTTCGATATACTCCCATGTACTTAACCCTATTTAAAATATATACTATTCTTACTAAAAATACTTGGCATACATCCCAGTTAAAGCAAAATAAAACTCACCTAAAATTCGTGTAATCAAACATGACCCTTGCTCACAACTTGCACATACAATGTTTACATACATCTAAATGCATGTATTATTCGTATAACATATGCACTAGTTAACTAAGCATAACATTGTGACTTGACTGGGTCAAACATTGGTCAAAGTCACTTAGAGACTCGCTCTTCTTGGTTGCAGTGACCTGACGTGCAAGCGGTAACTCCTAGTTATCTGGCCATACCCTTGAGTCACAAGACCCAACCCAACAATTGGGGGTTTGATGGCTACTTTGACCGGACGACCACATGTTGTTTCTCGAGGTCACTCATGAGTACGTCATGACATATCTATTAAAATTGTACAAATTTGCTAGCCAAATGGCTTTAATTCAGATGCTGACAAGTTTAGTGACTATATATTTGTTTAAAAGACCAAATTATTATTGACAATTTTGAATTCGTTTGTGTTCCTTTTATATTCTTCCTTTAAACGTTGATTTCTTATATCTATACTACTCTTATTAAAATGCTTAAACGGTTACTCTTAAATTTTTAAGACACTAGCACACCGTACAAGTTTCTAAAGCACAAAATTGAAAGTTTGAAACCTAAACTATCCTGGCTCCTTCTCCATGTTGATGAAACCGTCCGTCTTATTCTCCATTCTGCTGACCTCTCCCACGTTCTGCAAAAACTTCTACTCTTGAAATTCCTCTCCTTCTGCTCAAACTAGCATTATACCCGTCCGTTGGTCGGGTATATGACATGACTTTAGTCTTTAACTAACACTGCTAAAACAATTAAGACACATAATAGCTATTGTTTTAAAGAAATAAAGTCCACATAAAAAGAGATGGAAACAGGAAATAAATGAGATTACTGAAGATCTATGATCACAAATTCCAATTTATCTAGAATGGAAGGCATAAGTCCATATCAAACAAATGGAATGGCAACGAAATAGTAATGAACACATATACATACACACATAAGCAAAAAGCCTTTTATAATGTCTTTCTCTTTAGTTGCACTTGCATTCTTATTATACTATATGTTGAGCAGAACAGAACTCCAACCCATAAGTATATCCATTTCTCACTTGATAGCATCAACAATGAATGGAACAGATTTAGCCTGAAATGCAAACACACCATTAATTAACACAACACATACATATTGACTATGCATCCATGTGAGTCCACAAAGTAGAGAAGATGATTACTAAGAAGAAGATAAATGGTGTGATAAAGGTAAACACAGATAACAAGAACACAGATATGAATATAAGCTCAAGAACATTGAAATGAAGAAACTTACACAACACACTATCTTCTGATATTTAGCTCTGAGATATTTCACTGATATTTTGCAAGTTTATAATATCTGATTCTTAATTACAAAGGGGCCTCACTCCAAGATATAGGAAGGAGTTTGGCATAAATACAACTTACCCCCTGGGGTTTGCAAAAGTTACAAAAGGAACTTAAAAATAATTATCTAAATTACAAGTTTACAAGATTTACATAAAGGGCCCTTCGACTTCTATACAATACAAGTCTAGGTCTAACAATCTCCCCCTTTGGAGAGAAGTCAGAAGGGCGGCGATCTCTGAAGAAGCGGTTCCCAGGTGGACAGTTGCAGATAATCTTCCCATGTAGGCATCGATCTTCTCCTCAGCCTCAACGCCATCTCAACACGCCTAGGCGTGCCTTCAATTTCTTCTCGATCTCTGCTATCGCCCATACGACTCGGTCCTTACCCTCTCTGTGTCTGGTCTCCGGAAACTCCTTCCTCGCTAGACGATCCCGTAANGTGCCGTCACAGAAGTGGTCAAGCTCCTTGAAGCGCATATATCTCCTCTCACCCTTACGGTTCAAGTAGATAATGCCCACATCCTTTCTGGCGATCGGGTAGTAGAGAGGATACTGATGGATGTCTCTGAGGCTCAGGTCTGGGCGCAGAATGTTTACCTTGGGCTGTC
>LUCG01094999.1:0-11487 GCA_001633085.1 Carthamus tinctorius | reverse complement strand
ATCACTGGGTTTATCTTTGTATTATTGTTATCGTTATCTGTGGGATTTTTGGGTTGTTACAAAGTTGATCATTGGGAAAGCTAAGTGGAGGTCCGAACCGACCGATGTTGAAGAATCAACGAATGAGTTGTGGTTAGGGTGAAATGCCACTCGAACCCAACGCTAGCTAGTTATCTCTGAAATGCATTGAGGAGCAACAGTTGACTGGACATCTAGGAGTAAAGCACTATTTCGGTATGGGCCGCGAAAGCGGTGCCAAATCGAGACAAGCTTTGAATACTAGATATGACCTCAAAATAACATGAGGCAAGACTGGCCAGTGAGTCGAAGGGGGGATAAGCTTCATTGTCAAGAGGAAAACAACCTGGATCACCCGTTAAGACCCTTAAATGTCTGCTCAACTATAAAAGAGGTAGGGGTGCAGAGACAACCAGAAGGTTTTCCTAAAAGCAGCCACCCTTGAAAGTGCAACACCCATATTTTTGGTAAGTAAAAGTCACATCGTAGCCTAATGAGATATCTAAATTATAGACTTTGTGTTAAGAAATAACTTATTTTAGTTCGTAAGAGAATTGAGAGCGTTTCGTGTCGAAAAATTAAATATTTAAGCTATTGAGGTGTTTGAGCTAAAGTGACCGCTAGAGTGCCAGATGGCACAATCGCGTTTGGGTGCCAGAGGGTTAAAATGTCCGATTTTGATGTATTTTCCTCATTTTATCACTTTTCCTACTTCNGGGGGGGGGGTTCTCTTGAATATCATGTGTCATTTCCTTATATAAAAGTGTAATCATAACCTCAAGTGCAAAAGCAATAAATTCATCTTCATTTCTTGGAATCTCTAAGTTTCGGGGATTTTGCTCAAACCCGAGTGGTAAGATCACCCCACTCCCTTACAAATCTCCATACAAGTTGTATTTGCTTCATTCTTGACATTTTAGTATTTTATTTCTTAAGTTTTCGGTTTGTATGATTTGGAAAATGCTAGGTCAAAATTAGGGGTTTGGTCAAAATAGGAATTTTGATGAAAGGTTTTTGAACAATGATTCTAAGTATTAAGATATGTATATTTATGCTTGAAAATTTGTGAATCTAGGATTTGGAATGATTGCTTGTAGATTCAAGTTTCTTCAGGGAAACTCAAGTTGGCGTACATCTAGATTTAGCCTAAATCTATCAAGATGAATTTAAGCTGCTTTTTGAAAATGTTGTACATGCCAAAATATGTTGTTTGATATTTATTAAATGTGTTGAGTGTTTGACAAAGTTGCATATTTAGTAAATTTGGGTTACTAAATCTTATAAAATGATTTCATTTGGGTTTTGGGATATTTTGGTGAATAAACCTAAAGCATGTATTATTTTGGTGATTTATTATATAAATGGAGTTATTTGAGGATTAATGCATTTTTAATGTATTTGGTTTAGAAATTGCACTTTATTATGTTATGCGGTGATTTGGAAATATAAGTGTATAATGTCACTTGAAAAAATGGTTTGCCTCAAACAATGATAGTTTTTTTAGCTAATTATACCTTTAAGATATGTTCTTTTGTAAACACTGATTAAATGCATTTTTTTGTTTCGATGACCTTATTTAATGGTCAATTGAACGTTCGAACTTTTGGCTCGGTTTGACTTAAATGAGTCTTTGGGATATTTGTGCGACTTAAATTCAAGTTTTAAAGATTATATGCATTTATAGCATAACTGTTTGACAAAATTACATGCTTTGGTTGTGTTGATCATTCATTGTGGAATCATGTATTTTAGACCGTGCTTCTTTAGATCCATATGCACGTAAGTCAATCTTATTTAATAGGGGACATAACTTATTCGTTCAACTATATAGAAGTCTTTGTCAGCTACTTAATAACAAAGACAATAACTTATTCACTCAACTTGAGAAATGGAGGTTTATTGAGACAGATCATCTTTGAGATTGAGATTGCGTTTGATGATAAATGCTTATTAGCTCATCTCCTTTTTCCAAAAAGTTAAAATGATTTGCCTCTTTAAAGGATGATTTATCAAATATTTGAATAGTCATAAACACCTATTCCAAACATTTCCAAATAACTTATTTGTTTTCCACAATTAAGGGAACGTTTGGGACTACTTGTTAAAACTCTTTATTTGCTTATTACATGTTGAAATAGCAGATAAGAAAATTTTAAGAGATTTTAACTTTGGAGAAATTATATTTCCTCCTACCTTTTTAACCTATCCATCTTCCTACTCATTTGATCATTTGACATGTGTAATGCACTAATTCTCTTTCTTTATATATTTCCTAAATTTTAACACTCGTTAAATAATCAAGTGAGAAAAAGATGAATAGATAATCAAGTGAGAAAAAGATGAATAGATTAAAAAGGTAGGAGAAAATATAATTAATATTCTCTTAATTAACATAGATTGTTTTAAATAAACAATCCCAATAATAACTTGTTTTCATATGAAATCCCAAACATCCCCTAATTCCACTTCTACCCACCAAAAGCCCAAACCCTCCCAATTCTCTCAGGCCAAAACACTCCCATACCGAAACCCCCCCTGTCCCTCTCATCGTCTCCACCAACCTCCTGGCCGGAACTGTTCCTCGCCGGTGACTAATTGGGTCGCTCCTGCTCTCCAGTTCTCTTCAATACTGTTGTTTCTTTCCGGCCATAACTAGGTATGATCCTCATCGATTTGTCAACAGAAATCATCTAGCTTTAGATTTCAGGCTGTTGTTTCAATTTTAGGTCTCGTGTTTAAGCTATCAATTATGATTTTGAGGAAAAAGTTTTGAAGGAATCTTTGTAGTTGAAGTGGTGTTCTATGATGTTCACCTTCAAATTCATCTCCAGGTCCTCCCAAATTGGAAAAAAAGGCAACCCAGTATACATTAGGTTAGGTGGGATGAAGACCAATAAAATAATTATCTTAAAAGTAGCTCATAATATCTTTTATGAATATGTTCCTAGGGGAAGCAACATACTGAAATAGTGAAATGAGGTGATGCTCATAAACTGTTTGACGAAATGCTTCAAAGGAATGTGATTGCTATATTAATGTTTAATAATCTAGATTGATGAAGTAAAATTGATTTTCATTATGGTTTTGGTTTTAAAATGTGTTATTAGGTTTCTCATAGGAACCAAATCATAACTCCATAAAACGTAATCAGCTTTAACCCAAAGTATGTGTTACAGGTTTGAGGATTAACATTAGTGGAAAAACCAAACAATGACGGTAAAATGGTCATTTTCATTATTCAGACAGTTTATTCAGTTCAATAAACAAACACCAATTTTATTTTGGGGGTGTTTGGGTTTGCTTATTAAAACGCCTTATTGACTTATCACTGGTTGGAACAACATATAAGCAATTTTGAGTGTTTGGACTGGGAAAAAAAGACTTATAGCTGGTTGGAACAACAAATAAGGAGCTTTTAAGAAGTAGATCCATTTTGACTTTTTGGAACAGCAGATAAATACTTTCTAAAACAAGCATAGGTTGTTTCTGAACAACAGAAAAACTTTATCTAAACAGTCAACTTTATCCCTACAGGTGTTAACCAGAAACCAACCAAAGAGCCCCTAATTCGTAAATAAAGCAGCCACTTCCACACAGCACCTTAGAAACGTCGACAACTACACAACGATATGAAATGCCCGTACTGTGCGACGGCACAGGGGCGGTGCGCCACCACGTCCGCTGGTAGGTTTATCACCGAGTGCATATCCTGCGGCCGTGTCGTCGAAGAGCGACAGACCCAATCCCATCACCTCTTCCACATCCGTGCTCAAGACTCTCCTCTTTGCCTTGTTACTTCCGACCTCCCCACACTCCCCCACTCCATCACCGACCAATCCTCCACCACCGCCGTCCCCATCTCCGAGGAAGAAGAAGAAGATCCATTCGAGCCTACGGGATTCATAACTGCCTTTTCCACGTGGTCACTGGAACCCTACCCGGTCTTCGCACAGTCGTCGCTCTCATTCGCCGGCCACTTAGCCGAACTTGAACGAGTTCTCGAAACGACCTCGTCTTCCTCAGCATCTGGTCCGTCGGTTGTTGTCGATAACCTTAGGGCTTACCTTCAGATAATCGACGTTGCTTCGATACTAGGGTTGGATTGCGATATCTCGGATCACGCATTTCAGCTATTCAGAGATTGTTCGTCGGCGACTTGTTTGAGGAATCGGAGCGTAGAGGCACTAGCCACCGCCGCGCTTGTGCAAGCTATTCGAGAGGCTCAAGAGCCTAGAACACTCCAGGTATAAAAAGTATTGATTGTTTTATGCTGTTTGATTCAACTGTGTATTTCAAATTGATAACTATGTATGCATTGTTGAAAGTTGAAGTAAGGATTAGGGGCTAATTGCTATTGATTTTTGCTGCATCTATGAAATTGAACTATTGGCTTAACAATTGATGGATGTTCCATTCATCTAAAGTTTTGAGATAGCATAGAAACAAATTTACAGATAGATTAGGCACCAAGTTAGTGCTGTTGTAAAGTAACCAAACCGAATTAAACGAACAAGTATATTCTTTTCTAGTTAGGAACAATATGTTTTTTTCTTTCTTCCAAAGTTTGATTGGAATTGAGCTGTGGACTGTAGTAATGGCTTCAGATTAGAAGATTTATTTCTCTCTATGTACGATTTGGGGGATCTTTTCTAAGTGGTTGAGGTTGACGATGATGGTGAAAGTGGCGGGGAAGACTAAAAGGATGGTTTACAGCAGTTGCTGGTGGTGGTGCACAGTGGAAACAAGTGTAGATCTGTCTACTGCTTCTGATAGGGCGGTATAATGGAGTCGTAACAACAACAGGCATTAAATGTGGAGTTGGAGTTAAGGGAGACGAATGGAGTTCAGCTCCTCAAAGGAGGTGAAGATCTATGGTTTCAATGAAGTCTAGCTGGGAGGATAAGGTCATGGGGGGGGAGGTGAGATGTACGCAGACCTGCCATGTACCCAAGGAGTAGAGTGGCCGTTTCTGTGAAGACCCCCATGTTCTTGCTTTTGTAGTCTAAGTCCATACGCGTTACAAGCTTATTGAACTGTAATAGTAGCAAATCGTTCACATGGATGTGCATACTGTCTGAAATATGAACATCTCTCACCTACTCGGAAACAACCGCTCTACTCTTTGGGTTAGAGATCGGGTTTGCATACATCTTCCTCTTTCGAGACCCACCTTCAGGTGGTACATAGTACATACCTCAGGTTCGTCTGCTTTAGTTTATGGCATCTTATAAGCACATGGTGCGAGGACTTTTATCTGTTTGAAGATTTTACATGATCTGCAATTGTTTATGCATAATCTTTAAGGTTGATATAGAATCAACGTTATTTTTTCTATGAATTTTAAAACTACTAAATATTACCGATGATAAGGACCCTCAACTTGTCAAGCAGGAAATCTCAATTGCAGCCAATTTACCTCAGAAAGAGATTGGGAAGTACATCAAGATTCTTGGAGAAGCTTTGCAACTAAGCCAGCCATTAAACAGCAATTCCATCTCGGTGCATATGCCTAGATTCTGCACTCTTCTCCAGCTTAACAAATCTGCCCAGGTATGATTCCGGTAGTTTTTGGTGTTTTGATTTGGCCATGGAAATATATGGTTTTAATCTTTGTTTCAAATCGATAACAGTGGAAAATCTTTTGTTTCCAACTTGTTATCGAGAGTGTTATCTTTAATTCTTCGAATATGCTCCCTTTGTTTTCAAATGTTAGTTGTTTTAAGGTATCATCAACGTATTTACAGTTTTTAAGGCAAACTGGATAAAGGCGGCATTGTTAACCGTTTGTGTTTTTGGAAAACCCAACTTAGTTTTAATTCTTTATACGAAGTGGTATTATGAAAAAGAACATGTATTGATTACTTGAGTTAATGTGGCTGAGGCTTCAAACTCAATGAAACACAAAGTTTAATTTATATGTTCTATCTTGGAGAATAAAAGGCTTACCTATAACTATATGATCCCGTGATGTAATTATGTAAACATAAAAATAAACGGTGCAAGTGTCTGCAAATAATGCTTTAGGTTTTTGCTTACTGATTTAGGAATGCAATAGTCGGGAAATGTAAGGTGGTGTACATCCTACCCTCCCTAGACCTTGCTTTCTTTCATTTCGTTTGGTTATTTAGGAATGCAATTATTAAAATCACTCTTGTTATCTTTTTCTTTCTGAAGCATTATTAAAGTCAGTTTCCGAGTTACCACTTAATTGCAAAAGGATGCAATATTTTCTATTTTGGGTTGATTTAGAAAGTGCAACATGTAGTTTGATCCCAAATCCCAATCCAAGTTTGCTGCCCATTTGCTATCAATAATCATTACAATATATTGATGGAGTTGATTTTGATTATGAAGATTTGTTTTGTTAAGAGGATTTTTAGAGATTTGATTATTAGTTTTAGATCTCTTGACCATTAGGCACAACCTTTAAGGGACTAAGGGGCTGTTTGTTTGCCTCTGAATGTTACCATTAAGAGGCAGCCTCTTAATCGCTCAGAGGCAACTGCTGTTTGGCACAAAATTTGAAGCCTCTTAACCGTGACAACATCCTCTGCACCATTTTGCATCTATTATGAAGCCGTATGATTCGGAGCAAAAAAATTCCACATCTGCCCTTCCAACACATTTGCATGTTGTTCTTCTCATCCATTCCAAGAGTTCATCATCAACCTCTACCTATGGTTGCTTCCTTCTCCGTTCTCCTTCCATGTTTTCCTTCGGCGACTTCTCTGGTGCCATCGAACAAAACCACCATCACCATTTCTGTTTTGTATGTCCAAATCGATGGGTTTTCTCGAACCAATTTCTGATTTCTGTTTGTGTCCAAATCGTTGGGTTTTCTGATTTCCTCAAATTGATTTCTTAAATTGATGGATTTTCTCAAATCAAATCAATGGGTTTTCTTAAGAAATCGATCCTGGATTTGTTGAAATCGGCTACGATGTGTTGAGGATTTGTTGAAATCAGCCCTGGATGTGTTGAAATCGGCCATGGATGTGTTGAAAACTTGAAATCGACCATAGATTTGTGGAATCGGTCTTCCAAATTGATTTTCATTTGTTTCCAAATCAGCCTTCCAAATCAAATTGATAGAGTGAAATCCATCTGTTTCCAATTCATTTATGGATTTCATTACTGTTTTTTAACCACCCAAATTTCATTACTGTTCAAGAAAATATATATGCTTTCCAAACTTGTATATTAAATCATACAACAGAAGGGTAAAATGGTCATTTGTTATCTTTCAGACTGTCCATTCAGAATAGTTACCAAACAACCATATTTCATTTTGCACTACATCATGCAGAGCCTCTCAACCATTCAACAACTAACAAACAGCCCCTAAAGAGCACTTGAACGGATCCTAATTTTGGTACATTTGGTACTTGTGACAGGAAAGAACAAAACTTTTTATTTTAATTTTGGCACATTAGACTTGGATACTCGATAGGATGGGGCTGACAGGCTGTTTACCGAACACTTATCCAGTAAGCGCTTACCGGTAAAATTTAACACAATGACGGTTATCACCTACTTAGCGGGTAAGATTTTAGTCCAAATAAATGGGATCGTATGCTACAATTATCCCGGTAAGTGCCAACCATAGTAAGAGTCTTCGCCATTCACTTACTGGGTAAGACTCTCATTTCTTGCTTTAGCTCTTACCGGGTAAGATTCTTACTCCTTGCCATATTCATCCGGTAAGAGGTAATTTGGCTTGGTAAGCACTTACCCAGGTAAGCGTTTGGTAAACGGCCCGAGTGGGACAAAAAACCCTTTTTTCGTTCCACCAAAAATAGGTGGAACAAAATCTAGGAAGATTAGGCAAGATCGGTAAGTTACTGAAATACCCATTTTGAATTAAAACCAAAAAACCTTCCAAAATTCTTTCATCCACCTACTTTACTCCCCGTTCAATCATGTCCCATCTAGTTCAATCATGTCATGTCCAGTCCCATCTGCATACCAAATGGATTCTATTATTATTATATGCTATGTTTGTAGCTTTAAATTTCTTGAATCCATCAACACTCAGCTGCATCACCTTTTACAGGAGCTGGCAACTCACATCGGTGAAGTCGTGATCAACAAGTGTTTCTGTACACGTAGGAACCCCATCAGCATCTCCGCAGCCGCCATATATTTAGCCTCTCAACTCGAGGATAAACGCAAAACACAAGCAGAGATTTGTAAGGTCACCGGGCTCACAGAAGTCACTCTCCGCAAAGTCTACAAAGAACTTTTGGAAAACTGGGATGATCTCCTTCCTTCCAATTACACACCCGCTATACCTCCCGAAAAGGCATTTCCGACCGCCACAATCGCTTCAGGACGTTCTTCTTCAACACCCAGAATCAACGACGGTATAGAAGCTGAAATTAAACCCGTAGAAAGTAGAGATATTAACACCAACGACCACCCGTGGAAGTTTCCGAGTCAAAGTGCGATAAGTACGCAAGAAATGGATGTAGATTGTGGAGTTATTGCATCCGAAGAGTCGGAAAAGAAGCGTGGCAGTGGTGTTAATGCGCGGTTTTGGCCACCGGTGGTTTCTTCGTTTGCGACACCAGGGAGTTCTCAAGCAAATGCAAGATCTATGCAAAAACCGGAGGTGGGTTCAGGTATCGGAGACCTTAATAGACATGGTAATGATAATCGAAGTTAATGTCCTTTTTTTTTGGTAATGCCGATGAGCATGTAGATTATGTTAATGTCGATTTTAGTTTTCGCTGGAATGTTTGATTTCGATTTTGGGAAGTGAATGAATGGTCGTGTTTTGTTCTAAGGGAGTTGGTGTAGCTCTGATTTAGTTTCTATGGAATTAAAAAGAAAAGTTAAAGTTTATGCTTGAACGTAAATTGTTAAATATGTTAATTTGTTTATGTTATAATGGTATTTGTTTGAAACATGGGCTTTTAAAAGGAAAAAAAACTTCATATAAGTTTTTGTGAATCGAGCCAAATTGAAATATCGGATTGAAGAAGACTTCTAGAAATCCGATTGAACCGGAGAATGTTGTTAGTCTGCTATTAAGTTTTGGGCAGGGCCTGAGAATTTCGGTGCCCTGCACACGAAGGTTAAAATATGCTTTACTGTTGATTTTTTAAGCTAACCAAACATACTATTTGTAAGGGGTTTGGAACCTAGTCAAGCTAGGTGGTTCATCCCCCACACAATAGTTAATTATAGTAAAACGATACAATTGGGGGCTAAGAGCTTATTTGACAACAGTAAGACGATTGACTGATATGAGATTGAGCGAGGAAATGCCAAAGCCAAGGCTCACTCTCTCTCCTGCGGATTTCCAATGCCTCGGGAAACTGGTCGAGATAGATGACAACGCCTTTTTCCCCTCTTCCTTACCGGGAGCGGTTCTGCAGCGTCCTCCAACTCGCTGTCCGCCGAATGGCTTGGATCAATTCACTATTTCTTTATCGCAAGCAAATAGCCTGATATCGTTTGTCCAAAAAGAAAAAAAGTAGGTTTTGTTTGGCTGCTTATGGGCTCCTAGGTGGCGCGTTCGTGGAAGCAACCCAAAGGAAGAGCAAAAAGAAGGTTGGGTGCTTGTTGGGCAAGGCCACCCGGCCTCGAATAGGAGGGGGCTTAGCTCTGGATCCTTGGTACGGAAGTTGTAACATGGGAACTAAAGGCGAAGAGCCGGCATTGCAAGC
Organism: Carthamus tinctorius; assembly: GCA_001633085.1. NCBI lineage: Eukaryota > Viridiplantae > Streptophyta > Magnoliopsida > Asterales > Asteraceae > Carthamus > Carthamus tinctorius. The sequence continues at coordinate 1,798 of LUCG01094999.1, read as the reverse complement.
TAATATAGAGCCTCCCTTCTAATAAACGTAATTGTGCCCGACAGGTAGATGTGACTTTCACAGGTCCGATGTCTCTTTGTGCCTGAAAATGTGATTGAGAAATGGGCTTTTGAAACTCGATTTGTCGCAATAAGAGGTATTGTCTCTGCCTTTGCTCGCGGCTCGTACCAGTAAAGCCACAGAAATCAAAGAAGGCGCACGAGCGGCTTTGCACCTACGGGAGAGCTAGTTAGTCTTCCTTCCTCGCCAGCTAGGTGCTTGCCGGCGAGGGGAACTGCGAAAGGTGTTATGCTTTCCTGGTTCCCTTCATACGGCTCGAATCATTCTCGGATGCCCCGAAAGGCATCCTTTCCTTAAAATACATCACCTAAAACGATGTCTTCTCGCATTTCTTGAAGCAAAAATATCAATTATTTTGTCGTAGTTAACATTTGCTAAAAAATTTCTTTCAATATTCAAAATTGCTAACCGTTTCAATATTTATTGATTCATAGTAGAATGCATATATGACTTCAATAGCTTTAATATCGAAAAATATCTTTCAGCACATGCTACCGTAACGCTTCCCAAATCGTGATAATTGATTTGGTAAATGGGCAATCAATAATTGATTTTGTAAACGGAAATGGAAAATTGATTTGGTGAATGGAAGTGAAATTTGATTTGGAATCCGCTGAGCGTTTCTAATTGAGAGTCCGTCTAAGAAATTTTTTTTTTTGCTATTGTTGCCTTGTCTAACTTGGAATGGGCTTGCATTTAGAAATATTTAACTTTTTTATATAATATACTAACTATAACAAATGGGCTTATGATGCCCCCTCAAAATTTGTTGCCTTGGGCTGTTGCACGGGCTACCCTTGGGCAGACCCGGCCCTGGTTTTGGGTTGGAACACCCGAAATCCAATCGTCTATCGGGTTTCTCAACAAGACTTTTGGCGTAAGCTATGGTGAGAACATAACGTTTTCCATAATTTTGTATATATGTGTTTGTTAGTGTTTGAATAATCCAGTAGAACAATGTAAATTTGTATAAAGTTCTAAACTAAAACTGAAAGAAGATTTATATCATATTTACCGATCACGTAAGAAAAGGATATCAAAAACATAAAATCAGGATTAAATCTTTAAATGCAAAAAATTCATATTAGGTCCTTACTTAGGCTATGTTTGACAAACTAGCTGATAAGGTAGCTTATGACTGATAAGGTAGCTGATGAATGATAAGGTAGGTGATGACTGATAAGGTAGCTGATGAATGATAAGGTAGCTAATGAATAAGTTGCGTTTGGTAAAAATTAGCTGATAAGGTAGCTTATGACTGTAAAATGACAAAAAAAACATGTTTAAAATTTAGGAGTATAAAACTTAGCAAGGGTATATTTGGAATAAAAAAATAAAAAGTCCCATAAGTCACCAAAAGGTTGGTGAGAGTAGCTTTTAAAAAAGATAGCTTATAAGTTAACTTATAAGCTAACTTATGGTCATCCAAACATGTACCTGACTTATAAGCTAACTTATAAGTTAGCTAATTTTTACTAAACAATGCCTTAGTCTTGAAAGTCATACACAATTATTATTTATCTCTCAAGTTATATGTTTATAAAAAGTAAGAAAAAAACATATCTTACAAGTATTGGTTATTAATGCATATTACTTAAAATTCTAAGACTACAAGTAAATAATGCATGGATATAACTTTTAAATATGTAAATTTGAATTCAAATAGTTAACTGATTAAGGGTGGGTTCAAACGAGAACGACATCAATTTAAGAGAATACGAGAATGAATCTTAGCCAC
>LUCG01094920.1:0-11808 GCA_001633085.1 Carthamus tinctorius | reverse complement strand
CCCCTATATATATATATATATATATATAGTTATGGATGTGAAAGAGTTTTATTCTTGCAGGTTGGTCTAACGAGCCCTGGATGGATTGGTGCTGATGTTTGTCATTTGAACCTTCACAAGACATTTTGCATCCCACACGGTGGAGGTGGTCCTGGAATGGGCCCAATTGGTGTGAAGAAACACTTGGCACCATACTTGCCTTCCCACCCCGTGGTAAGCACCAAAGTTTATAATACTTCCTTTGTCCCAAAAATAAGCGTCCACATTTCTATTTCAGTTTGTCCAAAAATAAGTGTCCACTTTCAAAATCAAGTCCTTGCTTTCCAATTCTACCGTTAGTTATGAGATGGAAAAATTGTTACTCCCTCTATTAGTATAGGTAAAATCGTCATTTAATTAATTAAAAACTGTGTACCTTTTCATTGTGGGCTTTTATTTTGGGACGAGGTCACGAGGGATTAACTGGTAATCATGGACATTTTCGGAGTACAAAAATGTCTTTTCAGTGCAGTTTTGAGCAATTTCACATTGTATAGTTCCTTATTAATGAATGGTTTGTTAGTTGTACATTACTATGCTTACTTTCTAATTTGCTTTAAAATTTTGATTAAAAGGTCTCTACCGGAGGCTTACCAGCCCCTGAAACGGCTCAGCCACTTGGTACCATCTCTGCAGCACCTTGGGGCTCTGCACTTATCTTGCCCATATCATACACGTACATTGCCATGATGGGATCTAAGGGACTTACAGATGCATCAAAGATAGCCATCTTGAATGCAAACTACATGGCAAAACGTCTTGAGGTTCGTTTTCTCGAACATTTAAACTTTTTTCTTCCAAATAGTAAAAGGGTGCAACACAAACAGGGGTCAGACATCCTAATACTACTCTTTTATCCAAGAGTGCGTAACTCCTGATTTCGATACTTGTAAAACTAATGCTTTTCCTTTTGGAATCATATTTCAGAGTCATTACCCCATTCTTTTCCGTGGTGTCAATGGAACCGTTGCCCATGAATTTATTGTTGATTTGAGACCCTTGAAGGTAAGCTTTTTCACTCACCAGTCACCACCATCATAATTTACACGATATCTTTTAGGCCTAACTTTACCTTCCCAAACTTTAGACTACGGCTGGAATAGAACCAGAAGACGTTGCTAAACGTCTGATAGATTATGGATTCCATGGCCCAACAATGTCGTGGCCGGTTCCTGGGACACTTATGATTGAACCTACTGAAAGCGAGAGCAAGGTACATTCCGGAATGAAGTCTTCTTTCTGAAATTTGAGGGTATCGCAAGTGTTTCATATGCTTTATCTTCCCTTTTTATATAATGCAATTGAAATTTCGATGTGCAGGCAGAATTAGACAGGTTTTGTGATGCTTTAATTTCCATTAGAAAGGAAATAGCAGAAATTGAGAAGGGGAATGTTGACATCAACAACAATGTTATCAAGGTATTTTTGTCACTGTGATCAATTTTGAGTAAATTGCTCAAATTTGTTATGATTTGTATCTGAAATTGCATTTGTAGGGAGCTCCTCATCCCCCTCAACTTCTGATGGCCGATAAGTGGACAAAACCATACTCTCGAGAATATGCAGCGTACCCTGCCCCCTGGCTTCGTGCTGCCAAGTTCTGGCCAACTACATGTTCGTTTCTTGCTCAATCTTTTTGAAAAAAACTCTCGTATTTGGTGTAATTATTTGTTATTAACAATGGGTTTTGGTTGGTTTGTGGTCACAGGCCGTGTAGATAATGTGTACGGTGATCGCAACCTTATCTGCACCCTTCAGCCACCACATGAGGAAGAAGAAAAGGCTGCAGCGACCGCTTAAGTTGAAGGTTCTCTCCTGAAACAAAATGGCTACAAATTCTTACTTCCTTTGTCCTTCATCTTCCTTCCTTCTATAGGTTGTTGTTGTATATACAAGTTTTATATATTTATCCACTGTTACAGTTGCTGGGTTTCATCTTATTCTTGTAATCATGGTGATTACCAACCAACCGCTCTAATAACGGTTTCTGCTAATCTATAGCTTCCTTTCTTATAAGTTCGATTTCCCACTTTTCTACCATGGTAGTGTCTATACTTTTAGAAGACACGTTTTAAAGTATATTCAAATGGTGAAGGATCTTGTGAGAAGTTGATTTAATGGTGAGAAGCGTGAGAAGTGGATTTGAACCCTTGATCCGGTGCATCTCAATGCATTTTATTTTGGTGCATCTCATCTTAATCTCCATCCATTTCTCATCCAATGGTTGATAAATGCTTATCACGGAAACATCAACTTCTCATTGGAACCTAAGCCATATTCAAACTATGGTTTGAATTATTTTTGTTCATCATCTATAATATAAAAAAATGTGTTGACTTGCTAGTTTTATGTTAGATACAATAGAGTCTTCAAGCTATAAACCCTTACTTGTGATGAACCTCTTGGCATATGATTTGAGTAATAGGGAGGTGTATGGGTTGAACATAGTTTTTGTTTTAAGATTTTGTAATGTAGTACCATATGGAAATTGGGCAAACTGGCCCAATCCCTACCTCCCATAGACATGAACCAACCCTCCATAACCACTCCTTGTCTAGACCAGTCTCTAAGAGATTACATCTTAATTGATTGTAATTGGTTGGACAAATTTATGGAGAAACCCCCCTAACCGGTGCTTTTTTTTGAACGACAGCTTAGTTAGTTGTTAGTATACACCTTAATTAGATTAGAAACGCCTTTGCCCAAGTTCGAACCTGGGACTTCTACTCCAAGAAGGTGACTCCCCTTAACCGGTGCCTTTTAATATATGAACTTCTTATGGTTTTTATTATATATTTAATAAATATTTGGTTTCCATTTCTTTTTGCTATGATTTTGGATGAGATTTCCATGGCATTCAAGGGTATGATGTATGTTATCCAATGACTAACATTGTATTGGTAGTGGAGACCAAAGTAGGAGATCAAGGAGAGGTTTGGGCAGTGGAGGACAACTTTGGAAAACACAAGGTTTAAGAATCAGTTGTCGTAAGCCAGAATATTTACGGTGCGATTTTTGGGGAAGTGTATAGAAGAAAAGGTAGAAGTCAGGATGAGCAGCAAAGGGTATCCTAAACGAACAGTTTTAATTATATAGGATCCATAATTCAAAGAGACGGGGTTGGTGGAGGAAGATGTATGCACCACTTTAATCTGGGGTGACTAAAGTGGAGAGTTGGCATAGGAGCGTTGTGTGACAAGGAAGATTCCTTATCAAAAGGCAAATTCTACAAGGTAATCAAACAAGTCACGTTGTGAGTTAGAATGTTAGGCAAGGTCATTGAGAGGAAGTTGAAAATTGCGGAGATACGAATGCATTAGGTAGCCGCATGGTTGGATCATGATAGACAGAATTCCGAATATGGTTTCCTTGGAGAAGTGAAGTTGCCTTAATATCATATAAGTTGAAAGAGGAAGATTGCAATGATTTTGGTATGTACGTAGGAGACGGTTGACGACACCAATGAAGAGAGTAGAAATAGTGATGGTTGAGGGGGTGAGGAAGAACGAAAAGCCAAGGAAGATGTTGGATGAGCCCGTGAGGATGTTGAAAGAGGGAGATTGGATGATTTTGGGATGCACATACGAGACGGTTGACGACACCTGTGAAGGGAGTAGAAAGAGTAATAGTTGAGGGGGTGGAGGAGGAACGAAAAGTCAAGGAGGACGTTGGATGAGCAAGTTTTATTTCCCGCACCTAGGTTTACCATGTGCTAGGCTCTGACCATTCTACATGTATTCACGTTCTTGCACAAGTTGGGGGTTTCATTGAAATAATAGCTCTACGTACATCTCACTCATGATCTTACTTTTGAATTACTAGGTTCTTTTAGTTTGGTTTAGTTTATTATAAGATATTGGTTGAATTTCGAAAAGCTTCAAGCTTCAAAATTTTCCTTATATTATATGACCAAAGTATATTTTACAAGAGAACATAGTAAAAATAGTTTAATAGAAAAATATCACATAAAAGAAGTTCAAGGTCCCTTCACTGATCTATTTGGATGAGTCCTCTTGCAAAATTGCCTAACTGGTCGGACCAACAACCCCTAAATTGGTGACATCTAGTCCACTTTCTTTTAACCGACCATAAATACCAATCTATCATAATTTATTGATATGATATAATTTCAACTACCAAAACTAGGGATGTAAACTAACATGAATGAATGCTCGTTCGTTTAACTTAATCGAATAAAGGAACAAGAACAATAAACGAACAAAAATTCGGTGTTCATGTTCATTCAGAAAATGGGTATGTTCATATTCGTTCATTTATAGAATGAATGAACTTCTTGTTGAATGATTCACTAATGGTTTTGTTGAACGTTTGGTTCGTTTACACCCTACTCACACTTGGAGGACACATCTATTATATTATATTTGATATGGTATAGTTTTTGCATCATATATGAGTTCAGATCAATATTTTGTGATTCGGTTTCGTAAGGCACTCGTAAATAAACCATCCATTCAGCCTATATACAATTTTGGTCACTCTAAAGTTGGTGGAAATATTTCTACTAGAGATGCTTAAAATGGTATATTTGATCTTCGAATAAATAGATTTTCAAAATATTCTATATTTGGTTATTTTGTAACTGAAGTTTGTACTGAACTTTGGCAAATACTAGCAATAGGGTAATAAAGGGTAACATGGGTTGTGCAATAAGAGTTGCAAACTTTTAAAATAATTCTTTAAAAGTTCTATTTTAGTATATGTTTCTCTATAATTTAAATTTTAGATTTACTTTGATCCCATGATATTATATATTAGAAATGGAAATCTATGCTTTACGTTTCAACTTATTTATCAAATGCTCTATTATCAGTACTTGCGTAATCCATTTGATTATTTACGTGACATCCTTCTCTAATAACAAGAAGGGGTGTCAAGAGAGGTATGATATGATTGAAGCCCTATTTCACTTGGAAAATCGTAGAAGCAACTTTGAGATAACTATAATAGATGCTTTGTGAACAAAAAGATCCATGATATGGTTAAACGTTGATCCAAAGTTGCTTAGCATGATAAGAATTAAGAATTGCTAAAGCCAAGACCAAAACCTCTAGCCTACAACTGTGTTGATGATTTAAAGAATAAAAACCGCAAAAGGGCTCTAAATGATAAAGGTAAGGTCACTACAAGGAAACCTAACCAGAACTTGGCACAAAATCTCAAAGGAAGTGTTGGTAAGGGAAGAAACTTGTTTTCATTATGGTGAGAGTAGACATTTGAATCCAAATACAAGCAATAAATGTAGCAACTAAATATTAATAACGAAGGCGAGACTTTCATATCCTTGTATTATAAAAGTGAATTTTATCTACTACGTTAATATTATATATCAATGTAGAATCACATTTGTGTAAAATTGTAAATATGTCAACTAATAGCCCATGGACCAGGGGAGGGAAGTTCATATCTCACAAAAATTAGTCGAGGTATAAATAAGTTGGTCAGAACACATATGGTTGCCAAACTTATTTCTACTTCTAAAGAGAAGGAAAATATTAAGGTTATGTTTAGCAAATAAGCTGATAAAATAGTTGTTAGTTGGGAGCTAATGAACTGAACTTGTTTAGCAAAAACAATTTGTTGATAATATGCTAGTTGAGAAATGTAAAATAATCATAACAAACATGTTAAAAATTAGTCAATTAAACATTACATACTATAATTATTATGTAGGTTGTGGTTTTTGAGAAAACGACCCTGTCAAACGCTAGCGATTCAAGGTGTATGGGATTTTAATAGGATATATACATGATTATTACAAAGTGTTTTATCCATGAAACTTTCATGATGTGTTTAAACTTGTGACACCCACTTTTTCAGGTCGTCACCTAGATCATAACTTAATAAGAAATCATAATATGATATGATCTTAAGGTCGAAACTTAACATTTCAGCGGAATTAACCTAACTAAAAATACCTTTGGTCCCTTCTTAAATCAAAGGTACAAGGAGAACTTCAACCCTTCGACTAATCTTTTCGAATCTTGGATTTTCTCATTACTTTCTTGAAGCGTTTGCTATATCTGATATTGAGATACATACATATTTTAAAGTAAAAACAGTCAGCCAAAGGCTTCGTGAGTTAATGAGTTTTTCTTCATGATTCATTTTATGATGATGTTATGCATATGACGGTAACTTGCAGGGGAGACTCTGGGGGTGTAACTGTGGTGCCACCGCATGAGGCTTTCCATTGTTAAGGGGCCATTGAATTTTTTATATATTATAAAAGGATAACATATGATGTTAGCATCAAACCAGACATGTTATTTGCCTTTTACACAAGAGAGCAGAGTTCGATCTTTGCTAGTTGCAACTTGCAATGATTATTTTTAAATTGAAATGGTATTAAATTTTTACATTTACAAATTGGTTTTTAATTAAAAAGGCAAACGTAAATAACTTTTTGAAATGGCATTGTGATTTTCGTATTTATTAAGTTTTTGTTTTTAAACTAAAATGGCAAGTTGACAACTTGGAATTGTAAGTTCAAATTTTTTTCATTCTAAGGTGGTTTTTGGTTCGCGGAATGTTTCTGAGGGAATTTGAATCATTGAGGAATTAGAATTCAATTCCATATTCTGTTTGGTTGGCAGGAAATGGAATTGGAATCCAATTCCATATCCTGTTTGGTTCGTAGACTTGACAGATGAATTTGATTTCAGGAATAGAAAATGACATAATTGCCCTTCTTCTTGTGTATCCAGAATCAAACGTACTGTATATCCAGAATCAGCTTTAAAAATGAATAAACTAATTTAAAATTTTCAATATCAAACATAGTATCATGCATACACTTGACATAGTATCACAAAATGACTACTGATTAACTAAAACAAGTGTCCTAATTTGAAACCAAAACATAGTATCCTGCTTCAAGGTAGAATGCTACAAATAAACAACCCTATGCAGCCATAAATCGAATGAATGAATGAAGAAATCGACTCAAAAAAAGGTTGATGAATGAAGAATCACGCGTGAGATGTAGCGGCGGTCGGCGTGAGGTGCAGCAGCGATCGACATGAGGTGCAGCAGCAGCCGAAGTTCAACGTGGTGGTCGCCGTTCATAAATGGTCGCCGATGAACGGGGGTTGAAGGAGGTCGATGAAGGTGCTCACACCACAATGGGATCTTTTGTGACTGATAACATTAGGGCATAAAAGAGGGGTAAATGGGTTTTGAAGGCTAAAATGGTAATTCATCAGATTCCCAAATGTAGAGAATTTAAAATCCCTCCATGTGTTGAAGGATTTCAGATTCCTTCATTTGAAGGAAAACTTTCCCATCTTTAAATTCCAATTCCCTCCTCTATAACTAACCAAACATAGGAATCCTTGGGAATTGGATTCCAATTCCTTCAGATTCCCAATGAATCCTGCAAACCAAACGCACCCTAATTCTTTTCTTAGTTTTGCAAAACAGTTATTTCAAAATAGCTTATTTTTTTTTGCAATGATAAGTTTCTCATAGATCTTAATTATAAAAGTATTATAGATGATTTTGTTTCCAAAAAATGCTAAAAGGTTCATGCTCATACAATAGTAAGATTAGTTAGGGGGTAGGTAAGGTCACCATTCCACCCCTCCACCTCTCTTGCCACATCAGTTTTTTCCTCTCTCTCTTCCCTCTCTCTCTTCCACCATTTTACCCCTACGAAACCCTGTAGTACTCACCATTCCATCCCTCTACCCCTTTAACCACTTAAAAAAAGAATAAAAGTAAAAAAAGAAAGAAGAGAGGACAGAGATAGACACATAAAAGAGAGAGAAAGAGAAAGAAAAGAGGATACCCCTCTGTGGTGGCCATGCCTGCGGGGTGGAAAATTTCAAGCCGGCGGGGACCGGGTCGGTGTTCATCCCGCCACCCCGCATAGCGGGGTGTGTATACCGGATGCCCTTATTTGTGTTCATTTGAAAGAGGGGCATTTTAGTACCAATTTGTTGTTGAAGAATGAAGTACCACTTATATTTACTATTAAGTTCTTAAATTATTTGCACTATATATATATATATATATATATATATTTGTACATACTTATTACGTGATTACTTTTGATTTTTCGACTAATTAACTTTATATTCTTATCAACAAATTAACTTTCAAGATTTCTGAGCATTGATTTAATGATGTAAACATCGATTTTATGTTTTATTTGGATCTTGTATATAAATATTTTATGCTCTTACATTATAAGGATTCATTTTCTAAATTTAGCAATGAGTTTTCTAATAAAGAATACGAGTAAAATAATTATAGAACCACATTTATATTTTTACACAGGGCCTTCAAAATATTAGGGCCGACCCTGATAACTTGATTGTATCGATGTACATAATATTCAAGTATATGCATGATGAAAGAGGTTGATGATTATGAGAAATATTACGATGGTTTGATATTATTGACAATTCAATGTGGTGAAAGACAAGGAAGATGCATATTCGATTTATGGTGTCACTTGCATGAGATGTGTATTGTATGTCATGGTGAGATTTGCATAAATGAGCGAGTATTGCAAATAAATGGAATGCAACTAATATGATTCGGCTAGGTTCGCCCATTGTACGGGTGGGTTGGGCATGAAAGGAGGGCTTGCAATTCTAAGGTTTTGAAGTCCTCGTTCATAGAATACGCCATGAGGGCTAGTTCGTCCATCATACGAGGGTAGGTTGGACATGAAAGGAGGGTTTGAAATACCAAAGTCTTGAAGTCCTCGCCCATAGTATACACCATATATGCAAAGAAAGGTGACGCGCCAGACCTCACTTGGAAGATAATAATTAAAACACGCCAAAATACTTTTATATGTGTATGCCGTCATGAAATCATATTGTATTCACTAAGCTTTTAATTATACTATACATGTATATATGAGGGTGCCAATTGTCGTTAGACGATTCGAGTGAAGAAAGATGAGACTATATATCAAGGATCATGCTAGTTAGATATTTTAATTAGCATTGATTATGTAAAAATATTTTATGCTTCCTCATTATATAATGAATTTTTTCAACATATTATATATGTTCGAATTTTTTTAAGTTCGTATCTTTATTCAAGAGTAAGTTATTAAGAATGACGTCACGACACTCATAGAGAAATCGGGGCATGACACATCAATGAAACATTAGGCATCAAACATCAACATTTATCCGTGGTTGTTACCTTTTAAGAATGAAGCGAAAAAAGAAAGAAAGAAGAATTATCAAACATATTACCCAATAACCTCTATTTTGGTGTCCATTATCAAACTACCAGGTCATCCCATCAGTGAGGACCATTATCAAACAACCTACATACGAGCCAAATGCCTAAATCTTGGATTTTGGGTTTTTGGCTGCAAGAGCACACGATTTGGGACATAAATCATGTAATGGAATCGACACGATTTAGGTTAACATGGTTTGGAATAGACAAATTGAGAAACATAAAAAACCCAGAAATCTTTGGAATTGGCAGAAAGCGAAACACAATCAACTCGATTTGGGATAGAAATCCAAACCATAGGGACGAAGGACGAACTAGAGGGCGAAATCAAAACAAAAATCTATTGGGAACACCGAACATCCTCATACCTTGGAATCGATTGACTTTGCACTCGATTTAGGTTGAGAAGATTTGGAGATTGACTTGCTTTGTAGATTTAGGTTTAACATTGTCTTTAGATGAATGGATTCTAGAGAACTTGAGGGGATGAGTGAATAAGAGAGAAATAAGTGGCTAGGCTACCACTTGTTTTCCAGATGATTTTAAGTGATAAGTGGGTCAGATAGAATTAAAAAAAATAAAAACAAATAGTCTGAATCCAAAAGCATCTTATCGAATAAGTGATAAGTGGTCATTAGGAACAGAAATTGAAAAAACAAACAAGGCCTAAGTTTTATTAGAAGTTTCAACTAATGGTCTTTATTGCTAGTAGACGAATTAGATATTGAATCTTGAAGTTTAGCTTGCCTAGATTCGTCAAAATGTGTAGAATCATGACTATATTTGTTTTTCGAAAGAAAAATCAACATCTTGATATTCCACAATAACATTTGAATTTAAATCCAAAAGTCTAAGCTTTTCAAATTTTCCACATATCCCATGTCACTTTTCATGGCTCTACGTCATAGTTTTGTTTCATTAGGATTATGAACTTTATAATATGCAAGACATCTCCAAACTGTACGACAACTTAAGTTTTCTACCCTTCTGCATCACATATGAAGGTTATTTAGTTTGTTAGATGGAACTCTATTGTATACACGACACGTTGTTAGTAAAGCCTCGCCCCATAAAGAATGGCAAAAATGGAGTTCATAATCAGGGCATTCACCATGTCAACCAAGAACTCTATTTTTTCTTTCTGTCACATCATTTTGTTGAGACATATAAGGTGCACTAATACAATGTATCAATCCACGATCTTCACAAAACTACTAAAGTTGGTAGGAAAATACTCCATACCTCTATCACTACGTAAAATTTTCAATTTCTTATGCTTATGTTTCTACAATAGATTTGTAGATTTGAAACATACCAAAAGCTTGGTGTTCTGACTTCATTAAATAGACACATCTTAGATAATATAGCACAATCATCAATAAAAGTTATAATTTACCTACATCCATCTCTAGTTTGGACCATTAAGTTCAAAAATGTTAAAATCAACTAAAATTTCAGAATTTCTTTCAATTTTTGAAAATTGTTCTCTTCATTTTTGCTTGCACACATATTTTACAATCATCTTTATGTTCATTATTATTATTTGAAATTAATCCACGCCAACACATAAACTTTATAGTTTCATAATTGACATTTTTTTTGAACGGCAGGTTACACACACACACCCAACTAAACTACTCCTAAATCTACTCCGCTGTCCACGACGGGACTCGAACCCACAACCACAAGGGAAGGGGACACCTTAACACCACTCCAAATGCCGCTGGGCTACAAGCCCGTTGGCTTCATAATTGACATTTGCTAAACTATTATGTCAAAGATTAAAACTTGAACATTTAATGTGATAACTGAAATCAAATAATGACATATTAATACAAGCAAAAATTAAAATTTTATTTATACTTAGTTTGCACATCCCATGACAAGCATAACCCGTTCCAACAAATGAACCGCCTTCAATTAGAATATGTCGTCTATGTCTATCACAACCTTCAATCCCTTCTTACATAAATCCAAAGCAGAGTTATTTTTTATGATATGTGAAACATGAAAATGTTAGCGAGATAACTTTCTTTCTGGAAATAAAATTAAGTTCAATACTTTTTTATTCCTTGCACTTTAAAAAGTATGGTGATCTCCCATCCGACTGTGTGTCCATTTACCGCTTCAAAATAGTCATCGAAGAAGGAACAATTGTTACAAACATGCATAATATAACAAAGCATGGTTAATATCCAATTAAAATAGAGTCTAAACATTTTCAATGGCTAAAGTAATAACTCATTTAATCATTAGCGTTTTAACAATTGGCAAAAAGTCTCTTTATTTAACTAAACGAGTCTTATGTCTCTCAATTTCATTTGTGGATTTATATTTTATTTATAAATCCACTTAAAAACAATATGTTTCCCTGATCAATTAGCATCCGGTTTCCATTTATATAAAACTAGCGCTATACCCGTCCGTAGGCCGGGTATACAACATGAGTTTAATCTACATTCATTATATTTAGGGTTTTTGAAGTGATCATATATACGTGTGTTTGCTTTCCAGAACATCTTGAATTACTTAAATCAGGGTTTT
>LUCG01094877.1:0-15062 GCA_001633085.1 Carthamus tinctorius | reverse complement strand
TGACTTTATTTGTATCACACTAGGTGCATTTAATGTGTTTGTTCAGTGTTTCAGGTAACCAATAGGTGGAGAAGGGATAAGCATAGTTACTACTGCTAAGCATAGTTACTACCGCTAGGCATAGTTACTACCGCTAGGCATAGTTACTACCGCTAGGCATAGTTACTACCGCTAGGCACAGTTACTACCGCTAGGCACAGTTACTACTGCTAGGCATAGTTGGTTACTACTGCCGGACTTAGTTGATTATTACTGCCAATTGTATTTACTACTGTCAGTCTTTAGTTACTACTGCTAGGTTTGATTACGACTACTAGTTACTGCTGCTCTTTACCACTGCTCGATATCTGTTACTACTGCTTTTAACTTTCACCCTCACCTATAAATAGCCCATTTGACCGCCAAATCCACAACGGCTATTTTGAAACCCTAACCCTAACCCTCTTGCTCTTCCAGTGTGATCTTTTCTCTGATTCTCTTCTTTATTTTCATCATCCATGGCCGATTTTGTATTCCATCTTGATCATAATCAAGTTGCGTTTTTAGAAAAGAGCCCTCAGTCCGAAGGATTTAACGATATTGTGGATTTCTTGCGAAATTCTCATATTATTCATGCGCTGACAATGGACCCAATCATTTACAAAACTCATATGCATGATTTTTGGACTAATGCTTCGGTTGATGTAGTGGATGGTGTTCAACAGATTAAAACTAGGGTTTGCAATCGCGAACTCATAGTTACAGAAGCCAAACTCCGAGCTCATCTACATCTTCAAGATGATTCATGTATAACCTTCTTACCCAATGCTGAGATTTTTGAAAACCTGCAAAGAAAGGGATATGAAGGCCCTACTACGAAACTCACATTTTACAAAAATAAGTTTTGTCCACATTGGAGGTTCTTTGTTCATACTCTCATTCATTCTCTTTCTAAGAAAACTACTGGATGGAGTGAGTTCAGCAGTACCATTGCTTATGCCTTGGTTTGCTTATCCACTTCAAGAGTTTTTAATTTCTCAAAGATGATTTTTGATAATCTTGTTACAAACCTAGAATGCAAATCTTCTTCTAAAACTTTTATGATGTACCCAAGGTTTGTACAAGAAGTTATTACTCATGAATTGACGGGGATCTCCACCAATGGTGAAACATATAAGAGTAAATCTCTCACTGTAAAGGTTTACTCTAATATGAAGAGATCAGGTACAACTACTATCACTCCATTGTTCTCTACAATGATGGTAGTGAATTCTCCCATAGGTGAGGCATCAGGCTTGCAGCCCATACAATCAAGCATACCCACTGATGACCTACCCACACCTATTCTTTCAAATACCCCTCAGTTCCCTATTCATGATACCCCCTCCCCTACACTCAAACAATATCAAAAAAGACCAGAGGAGCTCCTTCCTCCATTGGATCTAAACCTTCTAAGCCTCAAAGCGCTCTTGTGGAGCATCCTCCACTTGAGAATATCCAAAGGGAACCCCAAGGAGTGTCTTCCAACTCCAAGAAGGTGCTCAATAAGGAGGAGAAAGAGCATGCGGGATGTGAGCCTCACACTACTGTTTCATCACATCACACGGTGAGGAACAGGACAGTGGGAACATACATAAGACCTCCCCTGCGGCAACTTTGGATGAGAAATCATCTGAAGGTCCCTGGTGCCAAGAAACCACGGGGGTAGCTAGTGCTTCTGCTAGGCAGAAGACTACTACTAACATTCCCAAGGATATCTCTAAGATGGGTACCCCATCTGAAAAGGTTGAGGGTAGCAGATATACTTATAATGAATTGATGTTTACTATTGGAGAGGTGGCCAAGGAGTCTAAAGAAACTAAAGACAGATTGGAGGTGATGCAAAAGGTGGTCTTGAAACTTCAAGGTTAGGTTAACCAACAAGAGAAGCAGATTGTGAAATTAAAAACGTTGGTGATGAAGTTGGTTCAGAAAAAGAAGAAATGCCAGTTTGCCTTGAAGACTCCCACTTCCTCTTCAACTACTTTCACAAAGGGGGAGTGTGAAGCTAAGATTCAGGGGGAGGACAGGGGAGTAGTAAATGAACAAAGTGTGGATGCTCAGGCTCAGGCTCAGGCTCAGGGGGAGTTAAAAGAAGAGATGAATGTTCAGACTCAGAATAAACAGACTAAAGAGGTTGTGAAAGTAGCAGAAAGTGAGAAAGAGAAAGAAGCTGTGGAAGGGCTAGTGAAATTGCCAAAGGTTGTAGCCAAGGGAATTCTGATAAATGAAGGAGTTCGGGCTGAGACTCCAAGGATGAAAGTGAATGAGAAAGATAAGGGTAAAGCAAAGATGGTAGAAGAGCCAAAGAAGAAGATGATGAAATCCATTCCTGCTGATGTTGAAGAGCATTTGTCTCAAAGAAAGATAGAAGAAATATTAAGAATGGAAGAAGCAGAAGAAGCTGAACAACAAAGAATCAGAGACAAGTTGAGTTTTGAAGACTTGTTAATGGCTCTAAATCTACAAGATCAATTTAATGCAGAGGTTATGAAGAGTAAGATGACTCAAGCAAGAAGAGTCACAAAGAAAGCAAGGCAACCTTCTGCTACCGTTGTAGCTAAAGAAAAGAGAAAGATGATGGTGAGATTTTTGTGTGCTAACATGGAGAAAAGACCAATTGTTTTTGCCAAATGGTCTTACAAAAGGAATGAAGACTTGTACAATAAGGAGTAGGAAAGATTGCAGTCAGACTGGGAAGTTAGATTGGAAGCTGAGAAGAAGATGAACTTGAGACATGATGTGGCAATCAAAATGTCATTTCCAAAGAAAAGAGAGAAAGATGAGAAAGAAGAAAAAGAAGAAGAGAAGCTTATAGAGGAAGATGAGGAAGAAGTAAAAACAGAGGAGAAGCCTATAAAGCCTGTTTCAGATCTATCAAAGACGATTGGAGCCATAAAAAGAAAGAAATCAATTGCTAAGAAATAGAGTAACAAAAGGAGAAAGATAACTCAAGAAGCAGGATCCAGTGAACCAGTTGCTGCTATCCCTGTAAGTTCAAGAATACCAAGAATTGTGGGTTGGAGTATGATAGAGTACAATAGAAGACTTTTCTTCAGGGTGAAGAGGAATGATAAGAAGTATGAGGTTAAACCAACCTTCAAGGTATTCGTTTCGGGGTGTTCAAGAATAGATCTAGAAGAATTGTATGAAGTTGGAGTAAGGGATTACAGTAGAGAGAATGAATCTGCAGAAGTTAAAGTGATCATGAAATACTTGACTTTGATGTTTGATCCTCAAAGTTCATTAATGGAGAATGAGATAGTGACATCTTGGAGAGTTCTTCCTGCATCAAGAGTTTTGATGATTAATTTGGCTTCAGGGCATACTGAGTATTATCTAGTTGAAAAGGAGTACAACTGGAAACCCTTGGTGCACAAAAGTCTACGTGGAAGAAAGGGAAGAAAGAAGAACCTTACAGATCTTGAAAAGGAGTTCTTGGAGAGACTAAAAAAGTTAAAGAAGAACTTCAAGTTTGAGGAAGTTGATGTTGAGGAAGATGAGATGATTGAATGGAGTGTGATAAAGCTTAAAAATAAGCTCTATTACAAAGCTGTAAGGAGAAATAATGAGAATATTATAGTAAGGTTGTTTGATGATCTGGTAAAAAGTTGTACAAGAGCTAATCTGGAGGACCTGTACAAGTTTGGAATGGAAAAGTATGGAGAAATTTTGGAATCAAAGGATGTAGAAGATGACAAAGTGTTGAAGATAAAGATTGCATTGGAATTCTTGTGTATGATGTTTGCAGAAGACAGGGTGGATAATTTGATTCAAAGAGAATGTGAAGTGGTGAACAGTTGGAAGTTGCATGAAGCTTGTGGTGTCTATGTGTTAACAGTGGATGAAACCAAGGTTTCTTATCATTTGATTGAAAAAGATTATCACCAAAGTACACAGATGATGCAGCTGATGTTAAACACGGGTCTTCATTGCAAGAATGGATCTCAAATGGCCGAACAGTTTTTACAAAAGATGATAAAAGACCACAACTTAGTGACTTGATCTAAGTAACTAAGTTAGGGGGAGATTGTTGGGTCTGAAGAGCAATAGTATTGTTACTACTGTTAGAACGATGGTTACTGCTGCTAGCATTACTACTGTTAGAAGAATCAACAGCATTAAGTTACTGCTGCAAGAGAAGAAGTTATTGCTGCTTTTGTTTTACTGTTGCTGATGCGATCGTGATAAGGAAAGGATTCAAGTAAAGAGATAAGGCACAAATCTTGAAGATATTGAAGATTTTATTGAAGAATTGTTTTCCTTTTATACTTATCATGTATTATGTGTAAATAGAATAGCTATTGTTTTTGAAGAAAATAGTTTTAGCTTTTGTTTGAGAGAAAAAGTTAAGCCTCAAGATAGTTTTCCTTGCATTAGAGAAGTAGTGCACGTCTGGTGAATTTAGTTTATCAGATTGGGGCTTTGGTTTGTAATCATTCAATTGCTAATTCAATATACAACTGATTTCCATTGTGATTCTATTTTCATTGTTAAAGTGTTCTTACGCAAACTTCTTTAACAATTCATCTGAGTTTGTTTCAATTCTTGTCTTAAGAATTTTCGATCCTGACACAGAGGTTCTGTGACGTTACACTTCTGTCATATGACCTATGTGACAGACACTTCTGTGATCTTTCCCTATGGGATTTTTCTCATACTTTTACAGGACAATAGAGTAGAGCCAACAATTTTCAAATGTTTAGGTATATAAAAAGGTGCAACACGTAGAAGGCCCCACACGTTTCACAGAGGCTTTCTAATCCCTTAGGCCTCTGTAGAAATTCACTTCTATAATTTCTGACCCTGAAAAGGTGCGCGTGGTTAAGGGATAAGGATCACAGAGAGCCATGCGCGTGTCAGTAAAGTGGAATACACGTCATCAATCGTGCGCTTCCCAATACCACGTGGCACATTCTTGTTGATCGTAGCCCCCAAATCAACGTTTGAGTTGCCTAAAAATTCGTAGGCACTCATCACGTATTTTAAACCTCCCTTTTTTCAAACGGCACTTTCCCATTATAAATACCCACTTATCCCCTACATTTTGAACCTTCCGATATCTTGAATTCTCCGGCGAATCCCACGCAAAACCTGCAACTTCTCTTCCCAGCTCAAAAATGTCTCAAGCTTCGTCCTCATCTGGTTCCGCACAATCACAAAACAACCCAGATCAAGAAATTGATCAATCCAAGGTCTCAACCATGGCGGCCCAGTTTCTTGCAAGTGGTTATGAAAGAACTGTCCTGATTAAAAAGCCGAATAACTACTACCTCAACCCTAAAGCTAATGGATTTCCAGAACATGGTGAATTGATGATCCAAGTGCTTCGTGAACACTACCTTTCCTATGCTCTTACTAAAACCGAACCTGCTGCTGAAACTTACCTAACTCAATTCCTATTGAGTTCTTATCGCTGCTATCACGAAGATGCTGGTCTATGCATTATCGGCTGTGCACACCACCCAAACCACAAACCGCTCTCCACTCTGCTCATTAATGTGGACTCACTTCGAGAAGCACTCCATCTACCTTCTCTTGAAGACCTAGCAATTGATGCCTTCGACCCTGCTCCCACTGAAGACGAACTAATGGACTTTCTGGCATTCTTATCCTACACTGAGGATGACAAGCACCCACTGAAGAAGCGTGGTGATTTTAGACGCATGGGACTCCCTCCTCTATGGAATACCCTCTTCTCCATCCTAAACTGCTGTTTGACAGGCAAGGTGGGAAGTCATGACCAGTCCTCTCAAGCCATCCTTTCGATCATGTATGGGATCTATTTCAATCTCCATCTAGACTTCGCAGAGCTCATCTTTGAAGATATTGTAAGTCAGATCCGTAAGAAGAGTCCTACCCAGAAGTCCAAAGTGGCCAAGAAGAAGGACCCTATGAACCTCATTCTTCAAAGATTCTTCAGCCTCTGCTTCTCCAAACAAATCGCTGAAGAGTTAGCACCCGCAGAGCCTCTGGCAAAATATTATCCTCTACGGGAGTTTAAACCAACTACTCATGTTCTGGGATATGCAAATCCGAGACCTATGTCGAAGGCCATGTTATCAAACGTAGATAAGGAGTTTAGGAGAGCGTATAGTCGAGTATATAGGAGGCCAGAGCCGGTCCCTGTAACCCCTACTCGCTTAGGTTTCCTAAGTGGTGAGGCTGAGCGTTCTGAGAGAACTGAGGGAGAAACGGAGGTGCCATAAGTGGCTGGTGAGCGTGAGTGTGTACAAAACAAGCCCTAGAGATTAGCTAGAGGTGAGGCAACCCCGGCGAAAAAGAAAAAGAAACCCCAAAAGAGGTCTGTAGCAGAAGAGGACCCAATTGAAGAAGACAGACCAAAGAAGAAGAAATTAAAGAAGGCTCAAGTGCCAGAGGCCTTTGCCAAATTTCCAGAAAAGGACTCTTCTCCGATCCACATACCCTCTCTAGTACACGAACATCTATCCTCTATTCAAGAAGAGGATCCAATCTCTCCTCCCAAACAACGCAAAAGACGCCTGGTTAGAACACTTGTGATTCATGAAGAAGCTATTCCAGAAGCTCAACCTTCTACACCTCCTCACGATCAAACCCCAGAAGACCGATTTGCTGCAGGCACCACTGATCATTTGCAAGACAAGCCCCAATCCCTTTTTCTTGGATTCGAAACCCCTCAAAGGATACTACTTGGGTTTATACACCGCAAAGAGGCTCAATCGTCTAGCCTCGGTAATTATGAGCCTGCTGTCTCCCATTCTTGGTGCTTACTAGAGTTTGATGCCGAGTTGACTGGGGATATTCTCAGTAAAGAAGTGATAATGGATGAAGAAGAAGAAGAAGATGAAGAGAGAGAGGGAGATGAGAGAGAGGGCGTAAAAGATGCCATGAGCACACCACCAACCCAAACTCCCAGTGCTACCCATATTCCTAAGGATCCTGTTCAAGAGGGAACCCTTATTGAAAAAGGAGTGCACACTCCGAACCCACACCTAACTAGCTGGGCAGAGGGACCTCTTTCTACCTCTGTTCCATTCTTTATCCGAGAACCCCAAGTTCCATCTTTCACCTCTCAAAAGGTGATTGGTGAAGAAAAAGAGCCCCTTCTCCCAAGGGTTCGACATATCAAAGCATAGAAGCATTTGTTGATTTCAAAACACTTTTAGACATCCATAGTGCTTCAAAGGCACTTATTAGGGACACAGAGGCTAAGGGTCTTGAACACCCTAAGTCTCCACTCAGCCCCTCTACAAAGGTTGGCTCTGAACCACCTAAGCACGATGCTGACAGAACCATGGGAGGCTCTCAACAAAGAGACCGAGGACACATGGGAAGTCCCCGAGAAGGAAATGTAAATGCAACCTCTAAGGGCGTCGTACACTCTGCGGCTACTAAGGAACCATGTGTTGGTAACTTAGGATCCCCGAGCACCTTTGTGACAAAGGAAGAGTATAAAGCCTTTGCCACAGAGGTGTTCACCAAACTGGAAGAGTTGAAAAGCTCGACCACTCCCAACTCTCTGGTTGCAGAAGCTCTACGGAACAACACAGAGGTTGTGAAGGCACTCACTCAGGCCTCATCCTCTCTGAAGACTGATCTTACTACTCTACAAGAAGCTGCTGCTACTAAAGCCGAACTCAACCCCCTCAAAGCTTCTGTCATCACGCCCGACGATCTTTCCAAGGCCTTATCCTCTGTCACCACCACTGCAGAAGTCCTTAATTCCTTCAAGACCGAGCTTCTTCAAGCTGACAGAGACTTAATATCTGATCTTGCTACCGCGGGCTACAACGATTACTCTTCGTTCAAAGATGAAATCATGACAATGGTGCACTCTGCTATGATCATGGGTCAGACTTCTTCTTCTGCTTCTGCAAATGTTAATCACCTAGCCACCAAGGCATATCTTGAAGCTATGGTTGAGGCTCTAGCATCTACAGTCCGTCGCTCAAATGAAAACATCACTCGTGACTTCCGCGCTTCTCACAGAACCACGTCGTCACATATCCGAAGTATGACAAGCAACATCTTAGCAGAAGGTGTCCGCTTCAGAAGCTCTCTCAGGGCCTATGTCAGGGATATCCGCTTCAACTCGAATCTCAACGTCAATGCTACTGTCTTGTCTATAGAGGAGGTGATTCAGAAGTTAGAAGCTACGGTTCAAGGGCTTCTCGATAGTATTCTTAACCTCTCTCCCACTACATGCTCTGCGGAAGCTGCCCCAGTGCATGGTCCTCAGGGTGACAAAGACCCTGATGATCATGAGGGGGAGATCAAGTGAGATGTACCACCTTCAAATGTCCAGAGCTCTAAAAATAAACCAACGGAAACCGAAGCTGCTGCCACTCCCAAAACCGCAGAAGGCAAACAGAAAGAGCGCCCTCTGCGGATTGTCGAAACCGCTGCTGAACTTATTAAGAAAAAGGAGTCTCCTGTAAAGAAGAAGAAGGATAAGGGGAAGGGGATTGCGAGAGCCGCTCTGAAGAATCATGACTCTAGCTCAGATGAGGAGCAAGAGATAGACATGGCAACTTTGTCAGATCCAGAGGATGAAACAATGATCAAAGTCTTACAAGAATCTATGGTCTCTGCTAAAATCAGACCTACCCCTATCATTCCTCAGAAGCCACCTCAGGCTGGAGAAGGGTCATCTACTAGAGCCTCTGCGAAACCTGACACTTCTACAGGTACGTTCGAGAATTTGGGAGATTTCGTCCAACTTCAGACCTCCACAAAAGGGCGAGTTCAATCCATAATCAACCAGATGGAACAAATCCCAAAACCTCCTCCTCCCAGATTTGTTGATCCAGTGAAGACTTCAGAAGAAGAGTACCACCGGCTATACGCAACACAAGAGACCTCAGCTCCTTTTGATCCAGAGATGGTTGGTCTCTCTCCTGAAGAAAAGTACAAGCTATCCATGAAGATGAAGAAGGCTGACTTGGTGTTTAGCACAAGAATTATCAATCGGTTGGAAAGAATATCCCCTCCGACCCTCTGAAAGAAGCCTCACTGTTACATGGAATATGTGGTGGTCCGAGAGGGTGATCTCAAGTATACCTTCTCAAATGCAGATTTACACAATCTCTGTGCATACGATCTACCCTTCCTTCATGGGCTGCTGAACAAGATGCTGGAAAAGAAGTCCACATATGCAATCTCTTTAAGGTGCGCGTGTGAGGTAATGCGTGCTCACATTATGTACAACAGTCAAAGAGATTTCGAAATGGCCCTGCAACTTGGCCAAAGCTTGTTCAAAACAATTGCTCCTCTTATCCACCCTCCGTAGATTCAAGATGTTCCCATCAACAGTGTGATCAACAAGCCTCAGAGAGGATTCACCTACATTGATGAGTATGGGACTCTCAAGTTCTACGATCCAATGGAGGCAGGCAAGTATTCAACCACCACTCTGAAGAAAATTTATGATATTATGATGAGGGAAGTGGAGGAAGGGCACATTACTAAAAAAGAAATTACAAGTGTTGCTGACAGTATCAGAGGCCAAGTGGGTTACAGAGCTCTACTATTGAAGATGTATGAAACGTTAACGACTGATACCTTCAATCCTACTGATGACTTTGCGAACAAATAGTAGAATGTTCTTTCTTGTAATTGTTCATGTAATTTCAACTTTCTGTAATGATAATTAGATTTTCCTTTCAGTATTGTAAAGTTTATTTTTTCCATACTTGGGGGGAGATTGTTAGCTCCATTTCCATTCATGTAAAAGTATGAGAAAAAATCTCAGAGGAAGATCGCAGAAGTATCTTCAGCAGAGGTCAGCCGACAGAAGGGCCAAAATCATACAAGTATATGGAAAGGAAGTCATCCTATACTCTCTCCTTACGGAGATTGATAGAGGTCGTGCGTGCACATGTTCTTTATAATAGTCGAAAGAATTTCAAGATCTCTCTGAGATTGGGGTCAGAAGATCTCAGAGCCTCCAAGCCATAGAACATACCGCCCTGGGTAATTGGGAGATTGGCCAACACATTAATAGACCATCTAGGCTTTGGGTTCATCTATCTAGATCAGGATGGGATACAAAGGTTCTACGATCCTTCAGAGGCGAACAAGTATTCAACAGAGACTCTATTGAAGATCTACCAGTGCATAAGTAATGAGATGAACAATAACAATTTGGTAAAGAGGCCGGCAGAGGATCTGATGACAGGGATAGCAGGGCAGGTGCGCTACAGAGACTTAATCTTCAAGATGCATGTACTGTTAAAGCAAGATCTTTTTTCCAGTGAATGATTTCCCTAACTCTATAATAGAATAGGCCCTTGTACTCTAAAAAGTTATTTTGAATGTAATGTAATGTTTTTATAGAGGTTGACCCTTTATATCACCTCTTGTAAGTTTTTATCAGAGTACTCTATCATTTCTAGTGTCTTTTCCTTTTTCAATACTTAGGGGGAGATTGTTAGCTCCAAGACTCTGAGTAAAAAGTATTGAAAAAGAGCAAGTACCTCTTGACAGAAGATCTTTACAGAGGCCCTTCACAGAAGATGGGATGGGCTACAAGTACAAAGACATAGAGGCTCTGCGAACCTTCACAAATCATCTGTGATCTTGGGCCTCTGGTGAATCAACACTTGTAAACTTCAAGTGTTGTCTCACTACAAGAAAATCCCAAGTTAGTGACAAAAACAATTTGGTCACTAACAACATAAAAATGGTCACTAAAGCTGTTTAGTGACCAAAATTTGGGTCGTCACTTTTCGTCACTAAAGCTCCGTCACTAATTTACATTAGTGACCAAATATAAAAATAGTCACTAATTAGTGACAAAACTAGAGTGGTCACTATATTTGTGACGACTAATTTAGTCACTAAATATCGTCACTAAACGGGTGAAAGTCGTCACTAATTTCACAATTAGTGACCAAATTTAGTGACCACTACAAAGTAGGTCACTAATTGGGTTCAAGATTAAGGCTCCGTTAACATCTATTAGTGACCAAAAATATGGGGTCACTAAAATTAATGATGGTTAGTGACAAAAAGAAGTCGTCACTAAATAAAGAAAATATGTAAAAAAAAGGTCACTAATTTATAAGAGAATTCTAATTGCAATAAAACTAAAAGCTACTAAAGCCATTTGCATAAAAATAAAATTCTAAAACAAGATAATTTTATATATTTGTCATAAAAGAGAAGGTTTTTCCAATATACACCATAACGTTTCTACCAATTCACATATCTCTACAAGTATATACAAAAAGCATCTAAAATCATATACAACCCAAGATCTTCAATGTACCAATTTTCCTCTTTTATCTGCAACAAATAATCAAAATTACAAGATAAACCCCCATTTAAAAAGACACTGGATATTGCACTTGAAAGAATTGAACTTTTATCATATGATTATTGGTAATTCACATGGATAGAACACAGTTTGCGGTTATGTAGCATGCATGTACCTGATTCAGCAGCCGAAGAAACCCACATTCAGCTAGTATCCATCGATCACTCTATAAGCCAGTTCTCTATCTTCGATCATTTTTCATTCTTTCTGCATTCACATTTAGAAAAAGACGTTGATTAGTCAACTGTACCTAATAAAAGCATGTCGAAAATATTAGAGAAATATGAACGGGCGGGGGAAAGCAAACATGACATGGGTGATTCAATTCTATAACATCAACAAAATTAAGTTTCTACATGGACCTTGAAGCATGCTGAGCCTTTGCTATTTCCTTCATAATTACAAAATTGGAACCATGAAGGGAAGATTTATCATGACAACACTATCTTTGCTTATTCTTTTACCATAAATAGATTTATCATGACTGAGTCTACATAGATTTCTAGTTATGTTCTTCTTATACATATTATATATTTAAGAACCCCATGAATTTGTTTAGCTAATTGAGTTCCTTTGTTGACTTAGAGCTAGCTGGGTTGTTAAATTTACACGTCAAACCTTTGGAATTGAACTCTGCTTTGTGGTTCACAATGGAAGGGGTACAATTCTTTGATTGTATTCAGTAATCCACGACCAGGATCAACTTTATTTAAAAATTTACGGATTCATAACCAATTGTTAATACACATGTCAAAGTAAAAGACTTGTTCAAATGCCAATAAATGTTAGAGAGTAGAAGGCAACGCATACCATTAAGCCAAAGTAAACTCTCAATGTTTTTGGTTTATTTGGCTTAATCGTTAATCATTAAGCCATATAATAGGATCCTAAAAAGAGTTCACTTTTTGGTTTCCTTACTTAGGTGTCTTCCTTTCCATATGTTTCTCTATAATTCATAAGCAAATCCTTCCATTTGACCAATAAAACCTCGAAATCCTATTAACACATCTCCTAATCTCATGGAAATCGAAATTCAAAACCAACAATCATACCAAAAATTGCACTAGCAGTTTCTCTTCGCAATCCACGTTTAAATCAAAAACCATATTCAATTGAACAGAATACAGAACGTAACCAAATCTAATATTTGTGTTCCAATGTGCTCATATCTAGAGAGGAAATGCAGTACCTGGATGGAGAGAGACAGAGAGTACCTTCACCCACTCAAAAGTAATATTAATTCCAAAAGAGAAGTTCAATTCAAATTATATCTTCCTCTTCAAACGTCTTGAAACCTATCAAATCACAAATTTATTTTGAAAATACAAATCCATAAATATTCTAGAGGTTTGGATGATTTTGATTGCATAATCGATTTATATACCTTCTGCAACCACGAGCAGTGAAGAGCTTCAGAAGCTCAGCTAAAAATCAACTCCTCTGAAACTGATATTCGCAATTGATTTCCGGAATTGATATTCAACAATCGATTAACGACTGATTTCAACTGATGAGCGATTCAACCAATTGATGAACGACTGATTTCAATTGATGAACAACTGATTCAACTGATTTCCGGACTGATTTCAGATTATGAGCGATTCAACGATTGGAGAGATTGAGCGTTCAACGATTGGAGAGATTGAGCGATTCACTGATTGGTCGACAATTGAGATGAGCAATTTGAGGGATTTGAGCGATTGGAGCTATGATCGTCGACAATTGAATGAAGTGATTTGAGGGATTTGAACGATTTGAGGGATTAGGGCTCTGGGCACGCGAACCTTAAACTTTTATATATATAATTTTTATTATTTTTTTAAAGTAAATACATACATTTTGTAAAAGCCTAACCGAAGATTTTTGTTTAATTTAAATATTTTATTTTTTATTTTTTATTTGTTAAAGAAGCTTAGAGCATCTCCAACAGCATTTCTATAATTTTTCTAAAATAGAGAATGAAAACCCAAAATTTCTAAAACTTTTCCTTTGCATCTCCAACAGCTTTTTTATTTTAGAGAATCCATCATTACTTATATTATTATTATTATATACAATACATTTAATATTTCAATAACTTTTTTAAAAAAAATAAACAAATAATTATGCCATTGGTGAAAGACATTAAAATAATATTTCTCTCTCATCATTTAGAAATTTTAGCAAATTCTCTAAATTTAGAGATCTCTCTACATTTTTCTATTTTAGCAATTGAGATAGCAAAGCTGTTGGAGCAATTTAGCAAATAAAAACCACTTTTTTTCTATTTTAGCAATGTTGTTGGAGATGCTCTTAATAAAGAGTTACCAATACCTAATTAGTGACTACCTATTTTGTGGTCACTAACACTCTTAATTTAGTGACCATTTTTTTTTGTCACTAACCTATTCAATTCAATTACAACTAAATTATCCTAATTAGACTACCTATTTAGTGACCACCTTTTTTTTTTGTCACTAAGACTTCCAACTAGCTATGGTTAACAAATAATATTTAGTGACGATCTTTTATTGGTCATTAACAATTTTAATTTAGTGACAACATTTTTTGGTCACTAAACCACCCAATTTAATATGAATCACATTTAGTGACCACTATATTTACGTCACTAGTATATTCAATGTAATAACCATTAATTTTGTGATGAAACACTATGTCGTAAAAGAAATTCTATAAAAATTAGTGACTACTTAGTGACCAAATTTATTTTTTGTCACTAAAAATAATATTAGTAACCAAAAATTAATGACCACCTTTTTCATCGTCACTACCGTTATAGTTAGTGACCAAAATATAAGTGGTCACTAAAATTTTGGTCACTAACGAAGCTTTTTCTTGTAGTGGTCTCACATGCTCCTCACGTGCTTGCGGTTATTATAACGACTTTATTTGGACGTTCAAGATGAGGACACGTGTAGAGATCTGAGCAAGCTAGTATCTTAGGACTAGTATAAATAACTCGTTGTTTGTAATTTGTATGTAAGCTTTCAAGTGTAACTTTTGCGATCAATACAACTTCGTCTTCACACAGTTACTGCGTGTTCTTGATGTTCTTCATTTTAGTAACAATTTCTTCCTTGATCTTATTGTTTTAGTTACTGATTTGTGAATCACTTCATTCTAATTACTCAATTATATCTTCCGCTGCACTCTAAACTATTCTTGAATGATTAGTTTGATCAACAATTAGTATCAAATCTTCATATTTGCGATCAAACAAAACTTTACATCAAAACATTTGTGAAGGTAAAAAAAATTGAACATTCATCGTAAAAACATACTAAAAAACACAATCGAAGAAAAAAATTCCAAAAAAGGTAAAAAACGAAACTTTCACAGCATTTCCGTTGTACATTATTTATTTGTAACCTTCACAGAATTTGAGCTGCAAAGGTTTCATTTTTATCTTGTTTTGGGTATTTTTTTACATCGAAAGTGTTTTTTAGGTCTGCGTATTCGGGTTTTATTTACCTTCACGATGTTTTTTTTGTGAAGTTTCATATNATATATATATATATAGAATTAGGTTCAAATAAGAACTAATGCAATTTGCAAGAACAAAGGAACCAACCACAATCACATATGATGTGGTCCCCACATATTAAAAATCATATGATGTGGTCCCCACCTGAATCATATATGATTTTTTAATACATGGGCCCACATCAATATGTGGCTCAAAATGAATTCCTTTGTTCCTTCAAATGGGGTTGGTTCTTGTATGAACCTGCCTCTCTTTCTCTCT
>LUCG01094839.1:0-23144 GCA_001633085.1 Carthamus tinctorius | reverse complement strand
TAACTCATCTAAACATCCTTTTGTGTCTGTTTGGTTTAAGGTTGGGTCCGTGTTTGGGAATCAATTTATGTTTTTCCGCTGCGCGTTTATCGCCCTCCGATTCCCAACATTTTATACCACAATAATATTTCTTTTTTTTATCTTGCAACTAGAATTTGGGTGAATATGAAGTTTGTAGAAGTTGTGACAATCCAGCTGAAGTGAAGTGCAAGGGTAGACGTTGGGAAGTGTACCTAGACGAAAGAAAATGTAGTTGCCGAGTGTGGCAAGTTAAGGGTCTACCATGTGTACATGCAGCGGCTTTCATTGCTTTTACAAGAGATGCTGATTGGGACAAATATGTTGATCCGTATTTTACTATTGAGAAATACAAAGAGGCATATGCATTTGAGATCGCTCCATTGCCCGGAAAGGATCATTGGAGTAAAAAGAATGGGGAGAAAATTTACCTACCAGTTATCAAACGTCCGGCTGGAAGACCAAAAAAAAAATAGAATCAAACCATCAGATGAGACTAAGAGAAGGCACAAGTGTCCGCGATGTGGTCAATATGGACACCGTGAGAAGACTTGTAAGAATCCGGCATATCAAGATTCAAATCAAAATGAGACATCAACTTGTAAAAGGTTACTCAAATTTCCATTTTTTATTTTATTTAATTAAAAAAAGATATCAATACTTATACAATGCTATAATGTTCGTTTATTTCAGGAGACGTGGAAAAAATAATCAATCTGGAGTGGCGTTTACTAGCTTAATCGATCAAGAGATTTGATGTGAAAGAAGTTGACGAAAATTGTTGCGGGTTGTTTTATATATTTTTGTTGAAAAAAGTTATTGTTGTTTTAATATATAAGAAAGGATGTTGTGAACTCCTTATTGGTCTCATCTAAGAGCTGGGTGTATGAACTTTTGTTGTATTTTTGTTGTGGAGCCATGTAGTGGGTTTCTTTATTAGATTTTATATATGGATTTTGTTTCATGACTCATCAGCTTTGCTTGCTGTTTGGTAAACTTTCTTTTTCATGACTCATTCAGTAGCTTTCCTTGATCATAGGTTTCATTTCGAGTTGTATTGGGTTTAATGTACATTGGTTGGTATATTGGTAATAAAAGTTTTTGCCCGTTTAAAAAATATATATTTGTGAATTAGACTTAAAAAATAGTATAATAGTTGTTTAACTATTTTTTATTATTAAATTTTATTTAATAATGATTAAAAGTTGATAAGAAAAATGTTATTTGGGTAAATATGATATTTTGATAAGTTAGGAAGGAGATATATGATATTTCTAGAGTGGGTTGGGTAAATATGATATTTTGAGTTTTAAGAAGGGCATATATGATATTTGTAGATTAAACTTAAAGGGGGTATAATAGTCATTTAACTATTTTTGATTATTAAATTTGATTTAAAAATGATTAAAAATTGACAAAAATGGTTATTTGGATAAATNATATGATATTTTGAGTTTTAACAAGGACATACATGAAATTAACCCTATTTTTTAATTGTTAAGGTCTGGTTTGGAAATACTTGGCCTTCTGCATATAACTCCAACCCCCCCCCCCTAAAAAGTTTACTGAATAAGCCATTTTCTATATATTAAAGCGCTACCATACAATCATGTATAAATGACTGAATAAGCTATGGCTCCTATTAAAATCATTAAGCTGTTAACAAACAGACCCTTATTGTTTGTCAAATTGAAACTATTAACTGAAACCATTTAAATATCGAACGATATCAGATTAACTCAAAAACTAAGTCATGGATAATGAGTGAGTACCCAAAAGCTTCGTCCCTTCTTTCGTGGGTATGTGCTTCAACCAAATATAATTTTCCTCTCCAATATTTTAGACTTGCCATCATGAATTCCCTTATCAGGGTTTGTCTTCAATTAACCTATTGTGTTTATGGAAGCGAAAGAAAGAACTATGTCATCAACAGGATGATGCGCTCCAAAAGCAAGTGATGAGTGAAAATGCTGATATGTTATCATTGATGATGATTTCTCTGAGATCTATCAATCGAATCTTATCATATCAGCATATGATAAGGAAAGATATTGAAATGCAACACAAACTTATATAATTAACCAAACGACCCAGTAAGGGGGTGTTCGGGATTGCTTATTTGCTTTTTTTAGAGAAGTGCTTATCTGTGTTTTCAAAAAGCCAAACCATTTTAACATCTTAAAAACTCCTTATTTGCATCTTCAAAAAGCGATAAGCCCCTTTATCCAAACACTCAAAACAACTTATCCGCTTTACAAAAACATGATAAGCAAATAAGGAGTTTAAATAAGCAATCCCAAACACCTCCTAAATCTCACACAAAGTTAGGGTTTTGGCAAGAGATGGAGAGGTTGTTTCCTAACAAGCAGATGTTTACATCTTAACAATAACTCAACTTCAACCATTAACCATAATGGGGCAGTCTACCGGTTAAGGCTTGTGGAAGGTGTAACAACCAACCCAAGTTCGAATCCGGGGGTGAGCAACCAGGGGCCACTGAGTATTAATCATAGGGGAGCATGCTTTAGCTCTCAGTAAAAGTTACCAAGGATGTAGTGTGGGCAAAGCCCAGATGAACCTTATAAAAAAAAACTCAACTTCAACCACCATTGATTGAAATGATATACTTTCATCCCCTAATAGCTTGACTTTTCGAATTCACTTCTCATGATACTAGGTACTAAAGTTATATGCAACAAAAGAAGTGAATGAATTAGACATTGTTTTCTTATCCAATTTGCAAAAGTACGCTTTCATAATTGTTTAAGAAACCATAACCTTCATGACATAATCATATTCAAATCTGATAGAAAATGAGAAAGAGAAATGGAGGATAGCTTTCAGATTAATAGAAAGAAGGAAAAATGAGCAAAGCTCTACAGTAAAAATTGGAAATGATAACCAGAGTCTAGACTCCTCCAGAGAATTCTCTCCTAACAGAATGATACGCTCAACAATAAGAGAATGCCCTTCTTTCCACACAACCACCACAACCACCACCACCACCACCACTATCCACATTCACCAACGTCCATCAATCAATGCATCTACCTCTAAAACCATTGTTGCTTCAAAAATCTTCATTGTGCCTTTCCCGATTAATAAGAATTCTTGAAACCAAATAAATCATAATTTCTCATTTGTACGAATCGGGTTTTTTTTCTCCAAACTATCATCAATTATATCTAATTATTCTTTCGAAATTTGTATTATTATAGTGTAAATTACATATTTGGTCCATGTGGTTTACACTATTATTGCACTATTGGTCCCTATTTTGAAATAATTATGAAAAGGGTCCATGTGATTTACATTATATCGCACTGTTGGTTCCGATGGTTTACACTATATTGCATTGTTGGTCCATGTGGTTTACACTAGGGGTGTTCATGGGGCGGGACGGGGCGGGTAGTGAAATTTTTTAAAACCACATGTACGGAGCGGGTACCTAATCTTACTATCTAAAACCGAACCGCGCATGATGGATATCCGCACCGAACTGAACCGAAAAAGAGCGGGTGCCCACGGTTCGGTTCACGGGTACCACATTTTGTCGATCGTTTTGATGTACGCAAAACATATACTAGAAAACGAAGTTAATTTGTGACAAACTAAAACAATTAACACGAAAAATATTAGAAAATGAAAATAAGAGTATGGATGATTGTCGTCGATAAGGATGTGTAAAAATGATCTAGGCTAAATCTAACCAACAAACCAACGGCAGGTGGGGGTGAACGAAGAAAACACGGTATGTGATGAAGATTTTTCTAAGATTAATAATTTTTTATTATAAAATATTAATAAATATATTTTTCTTAATAAACTAAATATATACGGGGCAGGGCAGATACCTCGGGTAGAAAATTTGGAGAACCGAACCAACCCGCGACTCAGCTGGTACCCTTATTTTTGGGTTTTTTTCGGGTCACGGGTTACTCATGTATCAGTTTTCTCGGTTTCGGATCATACGGTTCGGTTCAATTCTTCATTTTTTTGGTTTTTTTGAACACCCCTAGTTTACACTATATTGCACTGTTGGTCCCTATGCTTATTAGACTGATTTCACTCAGAATTAGGGTTAGAGACCAACAGTGCAATATAATGTAAACCACAATAGGCCTTTTCCATAATTATTTCAAAATATGGACCAATAGTGCAATATAAAGTAAACCACAAGGGACCAAATTTGTGATCTACTCTATTACATATGCATGTATTTATGTCCATGAAATTTGTGTAAAAATATTTATAAATTAAACCACGTATCTTATTTGTATTAATTATAACTATCATATAATATATGAAATTATCAAATACCTTTTTTGTAAGAACTTGTCTAGTTTTATCTAATCCGATCATAATCAACCAGATAAAAACTTGGTTTGT
The DNA here is from genome assembly GCA_001633085.1 of Carthamus tinctorius. Lineage (NCBI taxonomy): Eukaryota > Viridiplantae > Streptophyta > Magnoliopsida > Asterales > Asteraceae > Carthamus > Carthamus tinctorius. The sequence continues at coordinate 18,737 of LUCG01094839.1, read as the reverse complement.
CCGGTTCTGTTCGGTCCTTTTCATCCCGTCCTACTCTTTTATCCTGTTCAGTTATGTCATTTTACCAATCCAATTACCAAAAACTACCCACCTTAAGGAAAAAAAACATAAGTTTGTTGTAAGGCTATGCGTACCGCAGCCTCGGGCTCGGCGGGTTGCGGTACGCGGTGGATGATGCCGGCGGGTTGGAGTGACTTCGGGTTGGGGACACCGCTGCCTGTTGTGTGTGTGGTGTGTGTTTTATATGAGAGGGTTGGGGTACGGGTTGTAGAGAATTACAGAGGGCTTGAGAAAAGCTGATGTGGCATGTTAGGTTGGGAGGGTTGGGATACTGATAGCCTAAATAAGCAATCCAAGCACCCCCTTTTGTAACCAAATCCTTTGGAAGAAGCATCCACCCATTAAAAATGCTGCCATTGTTGTTGGGTAGCAAAACCAAGACCATGATATTGACCTCCTCTTCTTCATTCATCACTCATTTACTCTCACTCCCTCCAACTTCTTCTTCTTCTACTCCCAATCTCACCACCACATCTCCTTCCCCCTTTCATCATCGATCCTCCACCAAGGTAAACAGAAAATCTGTTTCAATTTGCATGTAAAATAGATACCAATTATTAGTTTGTTTGACGTTGGAATGGTGGTGAAATTAGGGTTTATTTGGTTCGATTTTGAGCTACAAGTTTCGGGGGTATTGTTCTTCCAGGGTGAATAGAGGAGAATTGATGGATAACAACAGCAACAACACAAAAGTGGTTCAGAATCATCATGATGACTCGATTACGTATTTGAATCAGCGAGAAGCTGCTGAGGTTGATGAAATCCTTATGGGTTCTCTTGGATTTAGCGTTGATCAGCTGATGGTTAGTGGTTTTTTAGAGTGAATTTACTATTTGGGATTTCGTTTTGTGTAAAATAATATGCAAATGATGGCCAGCTCAGTTGGTCTGATGCATGGGTTATAGTTCCCATATGATGAAAGGTCAGGAGTTTGACTCCTACTAGGGTCCATTGAGGGGGATTTTCCCTGAACGGGTGCCGGGTTCGAATCCCAACTGATGCCTTGAAGCCCTTTAAATGGAAACTGGATGGTTAGGTTGGGGGTGGTTATTCTCCTTGGAGAGGTTTCGAACTCGGGTCATCGTGACTTGGTGCCATGGTGGCACGATGATACTCCGTTGCACCAACATGCCGTTCAATGCCATGGTGGCACGATGATACTCCGTTGCACCAACATGCCGTTCAAAAAAAAAATGGTGAACCATAAAAGGGCAATTCTCTGCACCATGGCTTCTTATAGTGGTTAACCACTATAGCTTTATGATTAGGGCTGTAAATGAACTGAATTATCAACGAAACCGTTGGGCTAGGGAGTTCGTTTATGTTTGTTTATTTAATAAATGAATGAACATGAACAAGGTTTTATGTACGTTTAGTTAAATGAACGAACAAAAATAATGGTCTCATTTGTTCATTTACGTTGGTGAACTTTCCTTCATTTATGTTATTTGATGTTTGTTCATTTACGTTTGCTTATATATAAATATATTTTTTTTCTGTTATGACATTAATATGTAAATGATTAATTAGATTGAGTTTTTAGAATTCGTATTTTATCCCATGTTATGTTATTCTTTGTAAACGAAATAATAAGTATTGGTGGTTGTTTTGTGTTCATTTGTGTTTGTTCATTTATGTTCATTTATGTTTTGTTTGCTTACCATCTTAACGGACGGACATAAACAAACATGAACAAACACATTTTGTTACTGAACGAGCATAATCACAAAAAATTCCGTTCGCTTGTCCGGTTACGTTACACGAACGAACATGGACAAGCCTCCATTCGTGTTCGTTCGGTTTGTTTTGTTCGTTTACAGCCCTATTTATGATCATAGAGAAGTAGCTGTTCAGTGGTCGACATAAGATATGGTTGCCAATTTGAATTTGTTATCATCTCTATGTTTTGATATATCATATATGCAGGAATTGGCTGGTTTGAGCGTAGCTACAGCGATTGCCCAGGTGAGTTGTTGTGTTGTCACATAAGAGCCTTTCTTGATTGGATGAGAAATAAAGACGGAGGGTGAGATACCCGATATATCGTACTTGGTTTTTTGTTGCAAACAAACCATTGTTCTTGCAAATTTGTTATCACCGGTTCGAGTCGTGCAAGGCCACTGGGTATTTTCCTGGCTGTCCTCCAGGACGCTAGGATAAGTCGAGGTGCGCGCAAGCTGGCCTGGACACCCATGTAACAAAAAAAATCTTTTGAAAGAATGAGCAATTTGGACAAAAGATTGTCAAGTATGATTGTTTTTCTTTTTTGGCATTTACATATCTATGATTTGGCTTAAATGACAAATTCTTGAAAACTATGCTATGTATGAAAAGCTAAGTATTGTGATTCAAAGAGTCAATCACTTATCATGGCATATCAACTATTAGTGTAACTAATTGTTTATTGCGGAAACGACGAATGTGTTGATCCACTAGAGTATGGTGAGGGTGTTTCCTGTAAAACCAAGGGTGTATAAAATTCAAAAGGGCGTTATATGTTGTCACCTGGCCGTCTCTTTAATTTTTAAACAAAATAGAAGCGGTCAGTATTGCTTAAAATAGGAAGTTGGTTAAGTGAATAAGGTGCAACCCAACTTTTTTCTAACAAGGTGGTTAGTGGTGGTGCCCAAGAGAGTGCTCATAGCAAGGTGAAATTCTCATTCAAATGGCATTCTGCTTTAAGAGGGAGATTTTATAATCCAAAGCCCACATTGTTTCCTTTTTTACTTTGGCTACGAGGGTAGGGAATGTTGTTTGATGAAAATGAACTCATAACAGACTACGTTACGGGTGCCTTTGGTAAGACAATACTCTAAAGGACAGGACCGGTAAAAGGACCAATTTACCTCTGATGGTTAATTTATGCCGAACATGAACAACTGAACAATGATCCTTGTTCTGTCCACTGTCCTGTCCACTGTACTAAACAAACCCACAGAATAAGGGGCAAATAATGGAAGATTACACACTTTGCCTGAAACAACCCATGTATCGTCTTTGAGTTCACGCTTACCACCTACCGTTATGTATTCAATAACAATAACCAAAGCAGACCGGGCAATGTCTATGAATCAAAAAGCTTAATAGTACTGGAATTATGATCAGTCCTGTTCTAACACTGATAAATTTGTTGGCACTAGGGTGCATAATCCCATGATTACTATTCCTAACTTGTAGCATATAATATTTAGTGCTGTAATTCATCTTTATAATCTGGCATTAATGCATTACAAGCCACTCATTTGTGAAGCTTGTTGTACATATCCATGATACAAATTTCTCTTGGGGGGGCGTTTGGTTTGATGGAATGGATTTGAGGGATTTGAATTTCATGGAATGATTTGGAATCTTTGGTGTGTTTGGTTTGTAAGATTTGGGATGAAATTAGATTCCATTCCTTATGCATAATCTATTAAAACAAATTATAAAAATAATTAAATTACCATTTTATTAAATGATTACTACAAAACAAATGTTTTTAACGTATTTTAAAACATTATTACATACAAATTCTATGAAATCCCATAAAAAACCAACCACCCCTGTGGGATTTCAGAATCCTATGTTTGTGGGATTTGATATCCAGGGAATCTTTCAAACCAAACATGATAATGGAATGGAATTCAATCCTAAATCCTACCAAATCCTTCAAACCAAAAGGGACCTTATTTTCTTCACGAAAAGTATCACTTGATGCTATAGAGGCAGAATTAAGCTTCTTTGTCTTGATTAACTTTCTGACAGGTCTACAATGCTAAGGAGTATAATCGTGTATTGACCATATGTGGCCCAGGAAACAACGGTGGGGACGGTCTTGTAGTTGCTCGTCATTTGTATCACTTTGGATATAAGCCGTTTGTTTGCTATCCAAAGCGTACCGCAAAGCCTCTTTATACAGGTCTGGTGACTCAGGTAGAGCTGGAATCTGAACCATGAAATAACCATTTATTTATTTTATCCGAAATGCTTATTTGGTATATTTGCAGCTAGAATCGTTGGGTATTCCTTTCTTGTCAGTGGATGATCTGCCTATCAACTTATCAGAGGACTTCAATATTCTAGTTGATGCCATGTTTGGCTTTTCATTCCATGGTAAAATCTTCTTCTACGTAAGTTCTAAGTGGCACTCATAGGGAAGATTCTATATCAACTAATAGAACTTGGATCGTGAAGGTATTCACCGTCCGTAGTAATATTTTGACCCTATTTTAGCCTAAGGGTATCACAAAGTTTACTCGGGGATAATCCAAATACACACTTTTAGGGGTGTAAACGAGCTGAGCCGAGCTCGAGCTCGACTAAGCTCGAGCTCGGCTCGTTTAAGTTCATAAAGCTCGAGCTCGAGCTCGGCTCGTTTTGAGCCATATATGTCAAGCTCGAGCTCGAAGAATTTATCAAGCTCGGGCTCGGCTCGTTTACCTATAAATCAATATTTAATATGTTTTTTGATTTTTTTAATATTTCTATTATTTATTATTTATTATATATTAATTGAAGCTCGTTAAGGCTCGTTTAAGCTCACGAGCTTTATCATAAAGGCTCGAGCTCTAGCTCGTTTATTAAATGAGCTTAAAATCAAGCTCGAGCTCGTTTAACTCGAGCTCGAATCGAGCTTTTAACGAGTCGATCCCGAGCAGCTCGGCTCACTTACACCCCTACACACTTTGGATTTGAAGGTAAAATCAAGAGCAAAACACACAGACACTGTTATATTTCTCATATGTTAAAATGAAATAAAAAATCCTTTTAAATAGGTAGTCATTCACCAGTTAATTTGGCAAGGTTAAATGGTTATTTGAAGATAAGAACAATTATCAAATAACTACCAATGGAGGAGATCAACAATGGTTATTGCACCAACGTCCAAAAGATGACTTCCTTCACAATCTAAGGTAGCGTTTGGTTCGCGGAATGGAATTCGGTGGAATTGGAATTCATCAAGGAATTTGACTTTGAATGAATTGGAATTGGAATTTGATGGAATTTGACCACCCATTTTGGTCGTGTTTGGTTGGATGGAATTGGAATTGGAATTAAATTGTAAAAAGTAAGGTGAGCAAAAACCAAAAATGAACCGAAACCGGGAAAAAAAACCGTAACCGAAACAAAAAAACAAATCCAACATCAAAAACGGTTTGGTTTTTGTTTCCATCTCGACTGAAAAAAACCGAACCGAGTCGAAAACCAAAATCGGTTCGATATCGGTTATGGTTTCCATCTTGACCGGAAAAAACCGGACCGAGTTGAAAACCGAAATCGATTCGATATCGGTTATGGACCTTATGGTTTCCATCTCGACCGAAAAAAACCAAACCGAACATACTCTCCCCAAAGACCTTAAACTATATTATTTTTATTATGTAGATAATTTGATTATTTAATTATATATAATTTGATTATTTAATAAATAAAAAACCGAGACTGAACTGAATCCTAAAAAGATTTGGAATGAGAGAACGATGGATGGAGATGGGAAAGTCATGGATGGAGAAAACGAGAGGGAGGCTGGATGATTCCAATGAATTCCATGGGATATGGCTTGGAATGACAAATTCCTTNNTCAATGGAATTCGTCATTCCAATTCCTTCGAATTCCATCCAATTCTGCGAACCAAACGGCCCCTAAGGGTCTGTTTACTAAACACTTACCCAGTAAGCACTTACCAGATCATTTAACTTATATGATAACATGACAAGGGATGAGAATCTTACCGGGTAAGAGCGATCATAAAGACGGAGTCTTACCCGGTAAGTGAAGGTGACAACTCTTACCCGGTAAGTGCTTACTAGTAAATTGTTGCATACAATACCGTTTTGATGAACTACAATGTTACCTGATAAAAAAAAAGTGTTGACTTTTACTGGTAAGTGCTTATCGGGTAAGCGTTTGGGTTAACAACCCCTAAGTCCCACACATAGTCACATAGTTCGCGGAACGCTTTGGTACAGGAACGAGGGTCGGGAAGCGGTTCGCTAGGCTAGGCGTATCTGGTACGGAGGGGGGGTAGGCTCATTTCGGTACGTGTCCGGTACGATGTACCAAAACATTAAACAGTGTCTAGAAATCGTAATATAAATACTTCAAAGTTCATACTTCAAAGTGAAGAACAGAGTGTCTGAGTGTGTAATATAGGAGATTGAAGTAAGATTGAAGAACAAAGTGTGTAATATAGAAGAACAGACTCTGTAATCTGATTTTAGAGGATATATGTGGGCATATATATAGGAGAAGTATGAAGTAATTAGTAAGCAATAGGATTTAGGAGGGAAATCTGACGTTGAAATCGAAGAGACCATATGAACGTTGAGGAATTAACTTAGTTAATTATGTCGTGTATCTTCAAATCCTTCCCAGTAGTCAAAGCGTTCCATCAATTATTGGCCAATTTCACGACCTTTCATTTTCGATCGCGATCCAATAAGCCCAGGTACGACGTTCCCGCCGATTAGGGTCGATCAAATTACGTACCTAAATGCGACTCAATAATTGATTTGGAACGACCCTCTACTGTACCGAATCGCGAATCGGTCGGCGTTCGGAACACAAACATACCGTCCGGTAGCGTTTGGAACGCCGTTCGTGGGCATATTAGCAATCCTATGTTTCTATGGTCCCACATTCTAAATTGAAGTTTAGAAGGCTACGTGCCCGCTGATCGATCAGCAGGACACTGCCTAGGGGATTTGACCTTTGGAACCTCGCCAGGGGCACTGCCCCTAGAACCCTACTTGATGGTGATCATAGGTCCAAGATAGCTTATACGAGTGTGCACTCCACATTCCTAACTCATATAATAGCTTAATAAATAAAAACCCCATCGATCTCATGTAAATTACAACTTCACTAAAAATGACCGATGACACTAAAATCACCAACAGATGCGTTACATCTATGAACATAAAAGTTCCTAAGGACTAGTTTTTATTTTGGTTTTTGTTGTCATGTTGTAGTCTTATAGATGGAACGAGAAGTTGATAAGGATGTTAGTCATACTACCAGAGTCACGTGGATGAAGTGTGCCATCAAGCATTGATAGTTGGATTATGGATTTTGATCTCATATAACCTCATCTTTAACATTGATAGTTGGATTATGGATGTTAGTCATCTTTTACATCAATTGACTTCATTCTTGTCGTTAAGTGCAATCTTAACAAGAAAGAAATTACTTGGATTATGGATTTTGATCTCATATAACCTCATGTAATGTTGCAACATTCATATTTTTCTGTACATCTATATCATCTTTCAGGCACACCAAGACCACCATTTGATGATTTGATTCAACGGTTAGTCGATCTTCAAAATCAAAAAGAAATAAATCAAAAATCTCCTGTCATTGCCTCAATAGATATCCCATCTGGGTGGCATGTGGAAGAAGGAGATACGACGGGTGGTGGAATCAAACCTGACATGTTGGTATGTTCTTATAGGGATCTTGCCTTTGGAGCATATACTAAAAAAAAAGAAAATACTAGCCGACTCATTGGCGAATTTTGATTCTTTCACATTCTATTTCTAAGATGTAATATTATCACAAAATTTATAGAATATTTGACATTAATATTTGGCCCCTTCATTCTTTAATATTTGAAAATTTGGGAGCCCAAATTTGTAACGAATATGATCTCCATGCCTAATATATGAGCTATATGTTTAAGTGATACGATTAACAAAGAACAAGGTTTAGAGTTAAAAAACATTAGTTGTATACTTACATGTGGACCGTAAGTCTTGTGATTATTAAATATGTTGAATCGAATTTTGAATGATCGTATATATAAAGCTAATAAAATATTATTAGTAGGCGATGAAGTAAAGTAATTGGTTGGTCAAACTAAAAATGTGTTAATGTATGGGGGTAGGAAACTATATATTAGCAATTTCAATAAAAAATTATCTGAGAAATCTATAGCTGAACTTGATGAGATGAAACGATTAAGATGATGAAATTAGTTGATCTTTTGTATAAAAAATCTGATTTAAAAATATCATAACGGTGTTTTAGCTTGCTAAACCGGACGTTTTAAAATTTCATATTTATAAAAACTACGCAAGTAAAATCTACTTTCTAAAGTAAGTAGAACAAGTAGATTTGGAAACTGAAATGTCTGCTAGTTTGTATCATATCCGATTGTGATGAAATTAATAGTGTAGATAAAATTGGTTAATGTACAAAAACAAAATATAAATGTTCTGCTAGTTTGTATCATATCAGATTGTGATGAAATTAATGTCGGAGTGCAGATAAAAATTGGTTAATGGAACAAAAACAAAATATAAATGTTCATGCACATTGATATAGAAGATTAGTTTTGGCACCGTAGGTTATATTAAGGCCTGTGTTCTGCTCCTCAGTTGACCTTTAGCTGTTGATAAATTTGTCGTTTATGCAACATTTATATGTGAAATTCTCGTTTATTTCAGGTTTCTTTAACCGCTCCTAAGTTGTGCGCGAAGAAGTTTTCTGGGTCCCATCATTTCTTAGGTGGGAGGTTTGTTCCACCGTCTATCGTAGATAAGTTTAAGCTTCGCCTTCCACCATATCCCGGGACTTCTATGTGTGTTCGGATCGGAAAGGCCCCACAAGTTGACATATCATCGATGAGAGAGAATTATATTTCTCCTGAGCTCAGGGAGGATCAGGTGGAGGCTGACCCGTTTGTTCAGGTACGACCCATGCGCCTTCGAACATGTTAGAGCTGAATCTTCTTGTAACCGAAATAAGGCGTTTACCTCCTGTTTGGTTTACGGTTATCCAAATTTAAAGAACCAAAACGCTACTAATTAAAATAAGTATATTTGTTTAGAAACATCCATTTTCTGGTTAATGTCGACTTCTTCACGACTTCATACGAAAAAAATTATCATCCACCAAAATGCTTGATGCCAAACCTAAAAGAATTTTACTCATCTAACTTTGGATTGATATGTACCTTAAATTCAAAACCGAAAGCCATCCGTGAATGTCCATTTTTTCGGTTTTCAGTTTTTGATTTTCGGATTTTTTGGTTGTCGGTTTTTTTGGTTTCGGATCAAACTGTTCGGCTTGGTTTTCCGGTTTTTTTAACACCATCTGTCTACTGTTTAACCGAGTCGCCTATTGACCCATTATGAATCCAGAAAAGATCAGCCAATAGCCCAATTACATATAAAGGCTTCAATACATCTGTCAGTATTTGGACTAGCCTAACATTTAAATGATTGAATTGTGTATCCTGACGTGAGATTTTGCTTTCCCACAGTTCCAGAAATGGTTCGATGATGCATTGGCTGCTGGCTTGAAGGAGCCAAATGCGATGGCCTTGTGCACTGCTGGCATAGACGGCAAACCGTAAGTATCTGCATTTAATGAGATATATCCTTCTATTTTCATGATAAGTCAAGATAGCAAATCCAGTAATGAACCCATAAATTTTTTAGGATGCTCTTGCAAATCATCATCATGTTGTCTCTGACTACTTTTTAGGTTACTGACTTGCTGGATTTTTCAATATATTATTAATGTATGAATTGCATCCCCATCTGAATATTAGGTGGTTAAAAACAAACTTATCAGGTCCTGAATCATAATATGGCTTTCTCGTAGAATGCGAGGGATACATCTGTCATAAATCATACGTAGACAAACATGACCGTAAAGGGGCCAAGTCATGGTGAAATGACTCAACACATCCACTTTGTTCGGGATCCAAAATTCTAAAATGATGTCATGAATAGGATGTAAAGAAGTCCTTTTGGTCTTGTGATATATTTTTAGTACTTTTAGACTAGTGCCTAGAGATGGAAATTTTCGTAGGGGCGGGTACTCGCGGGTACTTGACCCTGACGTGGCGGGGCGGGGATTTATTTTCATACCCGAAGCAGGATTGGCGATCGCATTACCCACCCCTAATCCGACCTGATTAATTTTTTTATTTTATTTTAATATATTTATATAGTGTGTATAAACAAAGTATATGTTATAAATTTATTATTAAGTGACATATGTATTTGATTTTTCAATATTGCTAATTAATGTAGGGACAATTATTTATAATTTTAAAATACTTGTTTTTTACTAAAGGGGTACACAATGGGTTCATATGCACATATATTTTTCTTGAAATCAAGAAGATTTAAAATGCATATGAAGTGTGGTTCTAGCGATTTAGGAACACGCAGAGAAATATGTCTTAACATTTCTGTTAAAATAATGCTGGTTGAATTCGTTTTATTAACTTGCTTGCTTAGTCAAGTATGGATATCATCTATGACCGGAGGGTAGACACCCATTATTTGGTCTTCCATGTTTAAATTTTTATGAGGCATATTGTCGTCAACCTGAAAGTAGATTTTAGAAGTAGAACCATAGTGGTACTGGATACTGAACATCTAGATAAGAGCCTGAGACTTCCATAAAAATGTTTCACTAAGGACACGTATTTAAGTAAAACGTTCACTATTTGTCAAATAGCTAAATTGCTATTTAGTGAGTACAAATAAAGAAATCTTCTCGACCCTAACCGATACCACCAGTTTAGTGCAATAATCGGCAAATAGGTAACTTTAGAAAAGTTATTGTTGCAATTTTTGTTGGGCGAAGAACTATTCTTTATTTGAAATGTTAGTGAAATTCACAAAAGCAGCATTTGCATGTCTGCTATAGCATCTTGAAAGTGACTTGTTTTATCATCGATGCAGTTCATCACGAATGGTGTTGCTGAAAGGATTCGACAAAGATGGTTTTGTCTGGTTAGTGATCTATGGTTATGCAAGCATCAAAAATTTATTAGAACGGTATACAGTTTCTTTCTAGATTTAATCATTTAATCATGTCTGCTATAATGCTTATTCAGGTACACAAATTATGGAAGCCGAAAAGCTAAGGATTTAGCTGAGAATGCTAATGCATCACTTCTATTTTATTGGGATGGCTTGAACCGCCAGGTGAGGCTGACATCTTTTTTCTGGTACCACATTTGTGTAAAGAACATGCTCTGCGATTTTATTCGTAGTTTTTCAAAAGATAGCCGTATACTTGCCAACTTAAGTTTTCTTGCATACTTGCATAGTAAAAAAGTGCCCCAAGGATGACAGCCACTTTTTCTGAATGATGAAAGGGGCGAAACTGGAGCATCCGAGCATGTGACCTTTTATGATTATGATGTTTGCGGGAAGTTATCAATCAAAAAGCTTTTCTTTGCCAAATGGAATTCTAGAGAATTTTCTTTGCCAATGGGCTTGTAGCCCAGCGGGCATTCGGAGTGTTGTTAAGGTGTCCCCCCTCCCTTTGTGTGTTGTGGTTTCGAGTCCCGTGTCGTGGACTGTGGTGTAGATTTAGGGTAGATTTTAGGAGTTGGTTAGTTAGGTGTCCTTGTTATTTGCCGTTTCAAAAAAAAAAAAAAAACTAGAGTTTCTGAAACAGATTGCAAAAGTGCAAAAAAGAAAAACAAAACGTGGGAAGGAAGAAGGTTCTTTTCAAAAGTCCGTCCAAAACCAGTCATTCTTGCAAACTATAGTTGTTTTTGGCATTTATGCGAGAATGGTGGTTAGTTTGTAATGGAAAATCACATACGGTGATTCAAGAAACTAGTTACTTAAAACTTAACCCTTGATGTCTATTTAAACCCTGCATCTTTGCTGATGCTCAGCTCCAAGATATCCTACATCTCCATGTTTTTTTTCTTTTCCCTTTTTGGAGAAGTAAAATAAACTGTGTTGAATGTTTCCAACTGAGAAGACTTGAGCTTGGAGGTTGCAGAAGCTTGAAAGAGCACCCTTACATTCAAAGGTCCCAAATACAACAGTTGAAAAACTTGGGCTTATCACCTGAGGCTGTGGGCATTCATCGAATGTTAATTGGACTTGTTACGTGAGGCCATTTTATTTATTTATTTGTATCTGATTTGGGCCTATAGTGGAAAAGTTGATGAATAAGTCACCCATATAGGAACCTACAAATTAACCAATGATGAGTTGCGTGCAGATAAGTTGTTGAAAAATTGGACCAGCCCATTTCACCCTATCATACCCCTACACTTAATGTCCAGCTTAGATTGAAATCAAAGTGGATTCGCAGCTTGATGTCTAGGTGGCACCTTATCCGCTTTGAACATTCTGCATTCTGCAACATATGTTTGCATTGAAGTGCAATAACAAGAGATAGTGCATTTTGCACTTAAAAGTTGTAACACACTTGCACCAATTACCTTTGAGCTTTTCACTTAGTCACTCAATTATGAGGACTATTAAGCTCACTTTTCTGTTTAATCAAGGCTCCTAACTGTATCAAATTGCTACATGAAATGTCTCGTTTCTGATATTGACCTCGATTAACTTGAAGATACATAGATCTTCCCATATTTGATGAGGAACCCTTATCAGTTACGTGTATTGATCACCAGGTGCGAATCGAAGGGTCTGTGCAGAAGGTTTCTGAAGAAGAATCCGAGCATTACTTCCATAGTCGTCCTAGAGGAAGTCAGATTGGTGCAGTAGCTAGCGGACAGGTTTTTGTTTTGTTCTTTTTTTGGTTCTTCATCACTTTCTGTTACCCCCTCCTCCGTTCTGCACACGCAACTTACAGTCATGTGTTTTTTCAGAGCACCGTAATTCCAGGACGTGATTTTCTGTATCAAGAGTATAAAGATTTGGAAGCAAAATTCTCTGATGGGTAAGTGATACGTATATTTGAATTATAGGTTTTCTTAGACTTCTTGCTTAGGGGTGTAAACGAGCCAAGCCGAGTTGAGCCGTGAGCTCGAATAGTTTTTTCGATGAAGGGATTTATGCTTGTTTACGGGATCATACTCGCGATTGGTTAGCTCATTTATTGGTTCGAGGTTTATAACTTTTATATTTTTATTGTATTATTTATGAACATATGAGCATGTTTGGCTTAAAAAAGTACAAGCTCGAATGGCTCAATAGGGGTGTAAACGAGCCGAGTTGAGTCAAGTAGTAGGTTAATCGAGTCAGGCTCAAAAAATTAATATTAGGCTCAAGCTCGACTTGAGCCCGATTAACTTTTTCAATGTAGGGTTCGAGCTTGAGCTCGAATATTTTTTGAGATATCGAGCTCGATGCTCGTTTATGGGTTCGTACTCGCGATCGATTAACTCGTTTATCGGCTTGAGCTCAATAATTTTATATTTTTATTGTATCATTAGTGAATACATGAGCATGTTTGGTTTGGAAAAGGGAATGCGCAAATGGCTCGACTCGAAAAATTGAATCGAGTTTTTGAACGAGCCGAGTCGAACATAGGTGTTATAAAGTTTGGCTCATTCAGTTAAGCGAGTTCTATTTTGTGTTCGAGATTGACTCGAGCTCGAGTATTATTAAGCTCGAGCAACTCGTTAAAAGCTCGACTTGCTTACACCCCTAGGCTCGACTGGACTTGAAAATTTTAATCGAGCTTTCGAACGAGCTGTGTTGAACATTGGTTTTATGAAGCTCGACACGTTAGGATAAACGAGTTCTATTTGTGTTCGAGATCAACTCGAGCTCGAAAATCATTAAGCTCGAGCTCGAGTAGGTCGTTAAAAGCTCGATTCGTTTACACCCCTACTAGTCTTTTTGATTTTTGATTGGTAAAATAATTTTTTTCTCTGCAGAGCTCCAATTCCGAAACCGAAACATTGGGGTGGTTACAGGCTTAAACCTGAATTTTTTGAGTTTTGGCAAGGACAACCATCTCGATTACATGATAGGTACTCTTCCTTTATCTTTTCTTCTTGCTAAATTTCATCTAATAGTGATAAAGAGCGTTTCACACAATCTAAATCTTGTTTTAGAGTGATTGGCTTTTGTACACCATTGTTCTTGAGAAAATGCACAGGTAGAACACTACATGTTTGCAGAAAAGCATTTTTGGTAAAATCTTTGTACTTGGTTTTTTGTCCACAATCACTCTTGCAAAGTGCAACTTTCTTTTTTCAAGAACAGTGGTTGCTTTAGTAATGAAGAGTCAACTATGAAGTCCGAGGTTCTTCATGTTAAATATAATTTTGTTTGATATGAAAAGGAGTCTTCATCTAAGAAAGTTGATCTGGCCTTATATGTGATTACCTGACATTGTCTTTGAAAACGTTAAGCAGAGCTAGCTAGTTGTTATACCATGAAAGTCAACTAGTCAATATAGAAGGGTGTGGTATGGGAGTTAATGTGAGAAGTGGATCTGAACCGTTAGATCACTTTTAATCTCGTGCCCTCCCATGAATTGCGCTTTAGAAGGGAGTTGATCTAGTGCAACTCATTCTAATGTGCATCCGTTTCTCATCCAACGGTTGATAAGTGAGAACCACTTCTGACGTTAACCTCAACTTCTCACCGGAACCCAACCCTAGAGGATAGAGGGGGTACCATGGAGGTCTGTCAGGGCAATACAGGGTATGTATGTGCAACAAAGGATCGTATGAGTTAAGGTGAGAAGTGTAAGGATCCTTGATCACTTTTAATCTCACTCCTACCCCATGAATTGCGCTTCTTACGGGAATTGATCTTGTGCATCTCGTTACTGTTGGTCTTCAATTAGGATTGATCCAAGGGTGGAGATCCCTTCTTACCCTTCTCACCAGAACCCAACCCTCTATGTGCAAACAAGGACTTGTATTTGGACCCGGTGGGGGTGACAGAGTATCCCCAATTTAATAACGAGATTTATTTTTATTTTGGTTTCAGGGTATGTTATTCTCCTCAGGAGGTCGATGGCACAAACCTGTGGAGAATCAAACGATTGGCTCCATGACTAGCATTCTCTTCATCCGCATTATGAAATACCGAATAGTATGCCATTCTTTCTTACTTAGTCGCCATCTCTTCATTCCTTTTTTGCGTATATCTTGCATTTACTTTGCATCAACATGAATTTAATGTGGCCGGACTCCATTATACTATTTCTGACAACCATCTGAAATATTTTGATAGGTAGTAAATACAAATAATTACATGGAATAGTTAGAAATCTTGAGTCAAGGACAATCTAGATCACAACCGTTGCATATATTTGAAATTTACTTGATTAAAAGAGAACAAAGAGCCTGCTTGTTAACAACTTAATAAGCTTAACAGGACTCTCAACTTATTGAGTCAGCTATACATGATTGTTCAGTAGTGGCTTAATGATATAGAAAGTGACTTATTCGATAAGCTTCTGGGGGGAGCTTTATGCAAAAAGCCAAGTTTTTTTTCCAAACCTTCCCCTTCCAATCAAAAACACGCTCCCAATCTACACAGACAGATTAATACACACAGTCAGCTTTATCCATAGAGGACTTAATGAAAAACCAACCAAACAACCCCCAAATAACTTGCTTCTTCTATTAGTACCCCTTATATAACGGGATAGATTCAGTAATCACAACAAAAAACACTAATTATTGATGAACCTAAAGATCAAGTGTGAAGTCTCTAAGTTTGAGTTTCTTGACATTCTGGTGCTTTTCTTGAAAACCCTTTTTTTAATTTGTGTGATGGAGAAGGGTTTGCTTTATTTCTTGTCAAATAGGTGGAAAAAAATGCCCAAAGGATTTGGAGGTTTATGTTATGGATGAAAGTGAAACCCTTTATATCCAATATATATTATGTGCATGTAGAAAGAAGATAAGTGGGGAGATTGATTCTGACCAAAATAGGGTCCACCCATGAGGAAAACATCCTGCTACACATCTCTTTTTAAACTTCTTTTGACCACTTGAAACTGTATTATGTCTTTATACTTTTGTTTCAAAGGGGGACAACACACTCATTCAACATCAAGGGTTAGGGGGGAAGATGACTTCTTCATTTCTTAAAAAACCTGAAAAAAACCAAACGGACCGAAGAAAAATATGGAGAACTTTAATGATTTTAAATAATTTAATATGAAAATTAGTTCTTTAAGTTGTTGATAGGTGTTTGATTTTGGTGTTTGGGTCTATTTTAAGGGTTAAATAGTTAGATTTTGTTAATTATTGAGGTATCCATTTCTTTGTTCTTTCGGTTGTTAACTTGAAGAGAAACACTCGATGTGTCCATTTCTGTTGCACTAGTCGTTACCTTTTTATCTCATTCAGAAAGTGACTTTGATCCTAAAGAAGCTAACTTTTTTGGTTCTTATTTGACAATAAGATGAACATAGACAGACTGAAACTATGGATAATTAACCAAAAATCTTTAAATTGTTTTCACTGCCTTAGTTACGGCCATACCCTTAAAACCCGGATCTAATGGTTGTTGAACAATTTGATAACCCGTCTTAAATAAATGCAAGTTTGACTCGACACATTGAATTTGAAGTGTGTAAATAATAATTAAAATATTTAAAAATACCGTCAATAACGACAAAATATGGTGTTGTTTTGGCTTGGAGCCAAAGTCCAACGACATTGTCGGTTTACAATGACAACTATTCTGCAAAAAGCCAATTTTTGAGGAAAATCTTGTCAAAAAATAGCATGCAAGATTGTCTCCCCAATCCTCATCCCTCTTATCTTGTCTTTTTTGAGTTATCAACCGCTGGAAACATCGTATTTGGCTTCTTGTTGCTTACAACTACAGTTCTTGCAAAAACGCATTGATTTGCAAGAATGAGCGAGTTGAGCCAAAATGCAATTTACAACAATTTGTTTGAAATCTACTATCGTTTGAAATTTATAGCGTTATTTGTGGCATTTTTGTAGGAACGATGGTTTGTTTATAACAGAAATTCGAAAATGATGTCATCCTGTTTCTACCATACAATGAATCTACACAAGTCTTTGACCCATCAATGGTTTTGCAGGATGATTTGATGGTATCTTTGAAGTGGATGAAGTTGTTTATTGGGGTTTGAGACCCAATGAATAAAAGATCAAGAGTACCCACAACTTTAAGCCTTTTTGGTTTGTAGAATATAATCATTATATGAACATGTATGTACATACCCAATGGCATTTCTTGATGGTTTATTGATTGGATAATATTTGAGATGTGGTTTAGAGGCCCAATTAATTGAAATGTATAATTCATTTACAAATGGTTTGTGGGTAGCTGTTGTTTTTAAATATAAATTGAATTATGCGAAAAAGGGTATGACAATATCCTCACTGTACTGGTCCCACAACTATCTCGACATGTGGGTGGTGTCCGGAATTGAATCTTAGGCTTCTTATTCATTCTGTAAGAATATCCGCCTACTATCTCGTTTTTATATTTTCAATGCTATGATCTGATCTGCAAGAGGTACCCTTTTTTATACTGTAGATTGAGGTTGACTTTGATGGGGGATTAAGGTAATGGAGATTTGGTGATTTTGTGGGCAAATCCCAATTCAAGGTTGTGTGACACATCACCAAATTGGGTCACATTGACATTCTTAGTGTGGAATAATTGCTTATTGGCTACTTTTATCACAAGTCACTTACAATGCTTAATGCCCATTCATTGAAAGAGAGGCCAATCTCAAAAAGGTTCTATCAACAACTTGTTTCATTTTTGTTGAAATTTACAATTGGTTCGCATTTAAAACCCCGATTTAGTTGAAATGCTCGATGGCCGAAAAGTGATTACACATCACAATCATGGTCAGTTCGTTACCTAAAGGTAGTATTTTCAATCGATTATATACTTGCATGATATTTTTTTAGGAAAAGCGTATATAATAGTTTAGAATTCAGATCTTAGTTGACTAATGGAGGAAAAACGGTTTTGTTTAGTAGCAAAGTTGTGGGAAAATGATGTATTTAATAGCAAACCTTGTAAAACTTACGTATTTGTAAACTTGTGTTCGTTTTTTAGAAGGTTGCTTGACATAAACCCTTGTCAGGGTTTCACGTAGTTTCAGCAGTTCTCCCACTTCCAGGATCCATAATTCCAACTTGTTAATCATAAACAATGAAACCGGTAAAACTTAACTTCTCTGTAGGTTCAAGATTCACCAATGGTGGTGAGGAGTGATTTTCTTGTCGATCATAGTAGAAATTTGATGTGTCATGTTTAATGCAAATTTGAATTTCAAATAGCCTATGACTATGATGAATCACACAACAAAAGTTAACCCCAATGGGGCAGCCTACCGGTTAAGGCTTTTTTTTTTTAATATTTTTCGGTTGCGTAACAATAGGACAACGAAATATAAAATCTTGTAACTTAAATCTTGAACAAATCCATCAGGGATGGAGAATTTGATTTTAAATTATAACTTTTTTTTGAACGGCGGATAACTCACGTACACGTCCCGACACGAAGTCGACGAGGTATCCGGGATCCATACGGGCACCCAACTAANGCCGACCCATGGCCCTTATCGCCACATGCTCACCCCATGAATCGAACCCGGGTAGTCGGGTAGACAGGGATGCCATCCCAAGGATGTTACCGACGTGTGAAGTTCATTAAGATCTTATCATGTTGATAATAATTATAAATCAAATTTATAGTTATAAACGGATACC
The DNA here is from genome assembly GCA_001633085.1 of Carthamus tinctorius. Classification (NCBI taxonomy): domain Eukaryota; kingdom Viridiplantae; phylum Streptophyta; class Magnoliopsida; order Asterales; family Asteraceae; genus Carthamus; species Carthamus tinctorius. The sequence goes on along the minus strand of LUCG01094839.1, from coordinate 282 downwards.
GTCATCTAACAACATCATGTTGTTACCCAAATGATATAGAGATTAACTGATTCAGACCATTCATTAATTTTGGTGACCATCACCATGTATGAATATGTACCTTTGTCCCAAATGCCCATATTTGAAAGGAGACATGGTTTAATTATCTGATTCTCGTTAACTTAGAGAGAAAGAGGAAAGTTTAAATGTGAACTCAATTTTGGTTGTGAACATGAGTTCATCTCAGCCACTCATCCGGTCAATAAAAGCGGCTTTGACCGGGTCCCCTCCTTTAATAATCTC
>LUCG01094751.1:234-13955 GCA_001633085.1 Carthamus tinctorius | reverse complement strand
GGTCTATTTTGTTGAGTCCTATAAACTTTGGGGTCACTTGTGCAAGTTTTAAATCTATGAATGTTGGGCTTAAACTATTATGGGTAAATGATTAAAAGGCCAAGGGCCCAAGGCCCATAGTATTTAAAGGGTGATGACCTAAGATTCCCATTTAGGGTAAAGTTTTATCTGTGTGTGAGTGCGTGCAATTGAGAGCAGCAGTAGCCGTATCAACATCATCACCTCCATTTTCTTCTTCATAATTCAATTCTTGGGGTAAGGTTTTTCTACTTTGCTTATAGAATCTAATCTAGAATTGTATTAGGTTCAATTGTAAGATCATTTGATAGTTNTACCAGGCTCGATCTCCTCGAAGCCTGGAAAACCCCGAATCGGACTATATTAATTATCCGAATCGGACTTTGGGAAAGTCCGTGTCGGACTATGGTAAAGTCCGTATCAGACTTCGGTTGTTTCTGAGTCGGACTTTAATATTGTCCGAGTCGGATTTATCTGTTGTCCGAGTCGGATTATTAGGCATTGTCCGAGTCGGATTTGTCTGTTGTCCGAGTCGGATTTGTTTGTTGTCAGAGTCGGATTATTGGACATTGTCCGAGTCGGATTTGTCTGTTGTCCGAGTCGGATTTCGGGTGTTGTCCGAGTCGGACTCCGGGTAGTTTTCGAGTCGGATTTTGGGAAATTTCGACCCTAGGGTTAGATTTATGAGTCTGCCTAGGGGGTCATTTGTTGTAATGATTTAGCTGTTCCCTAAGATTTATTTATGACATTCTAGATCGGTAGCTGATCAGATAGACGAGGTTTTTCAGTAGTGAGTATATCGGAGCTAGGCTCAGGTGAGTTTCCTTGCCTCAACTTTTATAAAGTGGATTTGATACTGAAATGTTCGTAAACTGAAATACTTATGAAATGCTTACTTGATAAACTCTGCTATTTTTTAACTGATGATTATTTGTATATCTGAAGCATGTTTGATATGTTTGGGTACCGTTTATGCGTGTTACAAGGTGAACATAGTGTACCAAGGGACGGGGTGCGCCCTTGGGAATTGTGTTGATGTGGTGTGGAGCACGAATCTGTTTCGTGTTTCCTGTTAATAGGGTGACCAGTTGGGCCCGTGTCTATGTCCACAATGCACCGCCTGTAAAATTTTCTTTAATTGTTGATAATTGGACCCTCGGGTCGGTTATGCCTTTTTGTTTAAAACTGTTTGAGGGAATTCACTAGACCTTATGGTCTAACCCTCGTTTTCAAAATCTCTAAAAACTTTTAGGGGAAGTTCGTGGTTCAAGCAGAGAGAAAGGAAAAGAAAAGGTGCGCGGATAGAGTTGCGGCCTTCCTAACTTAGATGCTCACGTTAGTTTTAGTAATCTCAGTTGTGGAGCGTATATTCCACTCGTACTTTTGGGCACGTTTTTCCATAAGTTGATGTACTAGGCTTCTGAATCGTATTGTGATATTTAAATGTTATATTTTTCCGCTGCGTAGATCACTGGGTTGTGTTCATATTGTTTATGGGAAATTGGGTTGTTACAGTAAGCGCTAACCGTGGTAAGATATGATGACCCCCACATACCGGGTAAGACTCTCGGTCCTTGCCTTTGCCCTTACCAGGTAAACTTGGTCCTTGCCATATGCATCCGGTAAAGTAATGTAACTTGGTAAGCACTTACCCGGGTAAATGTTTGGTTAACAACCCCTTAGTCTATAAGTAGTGAAACTATACAAATATGAATTAAAAAAGCATATAGATTACCATCTATAACAATGCTAAATTACTCAACATTATTTGTGAGACAAATGTAAATCGATTCTAGCTAATTAGAAGCTACCTAACTCTGTCACTAAATTAATATATTGAAAAAGAATATAAAAACATCCCATAAGGCCTAAGTTGTTGATTCATATTCAACAACCACCATTCCAGCACAGTTCCATACTGATTTAAACAACTCGATCGAGTACCATAAAGTTGAATCAACAACCCGAATCCAATCCTATATACATCATATGTTTTTTAAGCAAAAGAAGATCAAAGAAAAAAACATTTGACAGTGAAAAAGGTCCAAATCATTAAAGTTTATCTAGAATAACTTTCATCAATATTTAGACACATTAGCCTTAATAAGTGCATTTAATCTGAGATGAACAACTTCCAAGTCGTATACGACTGCTTGTTGATTCATCGAAGACCAGGATCAATTGATGTGGGACCATCATTCTTCCTTATTTTAAGATGATCAATATATTCCATTTGTGTTCAAGAACATTGGAGTTTTCTCCACTACTGACACATCTAAAATAACATAATGGTACGTATCCATCATCCTAATACAAAACTCGAAGTACAAGATGAAGTTAGCAATGGAAGTGCTTAAATGGATAAGCATTTGGTGCAAATTTGAAGGTTTTATTGTCCGTTTTTGTTACTCAATATACCCCATGTTTAATGTTAAAGAGATAAATGTAAGTGTAGTATTTACATCGCACAAACTAATTTGTAATACTATTTTACTAGGTGGAATATCAATGTGTGCTCAACAGTACTTTGCTAATTTTGTGCATCAATAGTCTAATGTTTTGAACACGAGCAACATAGCGTTGATTGTTAATATGAATGCATTCCTTAATTTTTTTTAGGATGAATACGATGACATTGATGAATTAAAAACACTAGGAATTGATGTAATACTAATTAAGTTGTTTTTTAGTTGTTATTCATCTTCTGTATATCAAATTGATGCATGTTTAAACAATTTTTTTTCTTAAAAGGAATTTGTTGCTCTACACCTACAACTATAAAGTTTTGGGTTTTAAACACAAAAGGCCCAACGCATTAGTTTTTGTATTCAAGGTTTTTGTTTTCCATTTGATTTGGATTCTAAGTTTAACTTTACATGTTTCGAGTATGTAATGTTTTTGAGGTGTTTAGATTTCGTTTGTGGATTTGTAATAGGAAAATTTTGGATTCTTATGTTCTGTTTGTATGATTTGGAATATAATTGAATTGAATTTTTTTTTTGATAACTGAACTATGTTTGGTTTTATGACATGTATGCATATGCATGTACCTAAGAGATCAAATGTGATTTTATAAAGTGAGTGCAAACAAAAAACTTCTTGGATTTCAACATCAAACATACAAAAGACATGATAGATTGGAGGATTGGAATTTGTGTTGCATTCATCTAAATTTCTTCTAATCTTAATAATGGTGACTTAGTTAAACCATTTAATACATGCATGATTTACATATATATGCACACTTAGCAACTCAAACGGCCTTATTTGTTTTTTTTAGCTTTTAATCATCACTTATGTCTGATCTAATAAGATGTTTTGTAATTCAATTTATTTGTATATAATTTATAGATCCTCTTATCTCTTAATATGGTATGGACATAAAAGTGGTAACTCTATTTCTTAAAATCTCATATTTGCACCATTATTTCAATTTCAACTTTTGGCTTAGTGCAGATGCACCCCGAATTAGCAATAAACACAAGACACGAATATTGTAGACTCGTGTGTTGGCTTTCCAAAGCATCTTGCATTGCTTAAATCGGGGTTTTGTTGTGTGAGATACTGAGATGTGATTGCAAATCCATAAGCTCGCAAATATGCCAACATCATTTTCTTGTTCCATCATTCGATCATTGGTTCACTTCGATTGACATATTCATGTTGAACTTTTGAGGGAGAAAAATATATCACTATACACATTCAAATGTTTGTCGGTTTACAAAAGCAAACAATCTCATTGATTCATATTTTAGATTTCACACCACCTCTTAAAATTTAGTTGTGAAATAACACTTGAAATTTCAACACACCTTAAGGGTGCGTTTGGTACGCAAATATGATATCACAGAATAGGGTGGAACAGGACAAAATAGAACATGATAGATTAGTTGTTCAACGTTTGGTAAGGTAGAGTTAGATAATAGATAAAATGAACGAGTACCCACAATGAGTTATTTATATACTATATGTTTTTTTAATAAATTAGATAAATTAATCAAAATATAGAAACTATACAAAAATATTATTTTTAGGACGATAAAATGAAAGTTCGAAGAACACGAAGTGAATTAAATAAAATTTTATTTATTAAAAAAATGTAAAAAAAACGTATTTGATGTTTTAGAAGAGAATTGTGTTATATTTAAGATTATATTGGTAAAACATAAGTATGTTTCATCTTGTTCCGTGGTGTGGGAGTGGAACAAGTCTGTTCCACCTTGTTCCGGCATGTTCTACATAAAAGTCCTGCCAAACATTAAACAGTGGTCCCTGTTCTGTTATGTCCTATCCAGTGTATCAAATGCACCATAGCAAACAAACACCACATATGAGAGTGTTTTTTGAACTCTAAAAGTGCTTTTGGCCAAAAGTGTTTATTGACTTATGGTGGTGACAAAAGGAGTTTTTAGAAAAGTGTTTGGATTAAGTTTTGTAGGTGTAAAAGTCAATAGGTTAAAAATTGAGGTTATATGAGAAGAAAAAACTAAAAGTCAAAGTCTTCTTGCTTTTCAAAAACAACTTTTCCATTATATTAAAAAACTATTTTGAAAAGTGCTTTTCAAGTAACCAGACACCATTTTTAACTTATTGGCTTTTTGAAAAGCCAACAAGTCAATAAAACACTTTTGAAACACATCCCCAAACACCCTCTTAGGGGGTGTTTGGGAGTGCTTATAATGAAAAGTGCTTATCAGTTTATCAGCTTCTCAAAAAAAAATTAAAACTTTTTGCATTATAAAAAAACCGCTTATTGCTTTTTCAGTAAGCCATAAGCACTTTATCTAAATATTTTAAAACAACCTATTGCATTCCTAGGAAGTTGATAAGTTATAAACACCTTCAAATAAGCACTTCGAGATCTCGACTTCAACCTAGAGACCGTTCGCACAGTATCGTGTATCGATTAGTGTATCTACATACATACATACTTGTAGGCTTGTATTTTTGCAAGTTTGGGCCTCTTACAACCGTTTTGGGCTTTACAAGAAATAAAGGTATTGTTGGACCTAACAAGATATAAAACCCTAGGCATCAAGTAGACGTGCCGCCTCTGAGACCTGAATACACAAACTACTCTCGCCACAGACCTCCGCCGCTGCTACAAAAATGGAGACGGCGAGAACTGTGAAAGACGTTTCTCCTCATGAGTTTGTCAAGGCTTATGCTGCGCACCTCAAGCGATCCGGAAAGGTTGATTTTCTCTCTCTCTCTCCCTCTCTTGTTGTTAATTGATTGAAGATCATTGGCTGCTTACACTAGATTCTTAATTTGCTTTTGTCTCGCTGTAATTAAGTTGTTAGAGAGCTTTAGATCATGATTTTGGTGGATAATTTACGTTTGACCTGTTTTTGTTCGTTTACTTCGTATTAGCATTATGGATTTGCGTTAATTTTCCATTCTGAATTTATGAAATGCTTTTTGATTTTGAATTCGTGCGTTTTTATTTATTTATTTACTGTCTGTTGTGCACGGATGATCCAGTTGTCTTTGATTATTAATTGAATGATTAATTTTTGTGATGATTATTGGGGTGGTTAGCTAGAGGTTGTTTAATGTAACTACTTTTAGTTAGATATGTGGAAATGAATATCGAGATGTTAGTTTGAGCATTTTTGGTTGCTTTATTAGTATCTTGTTGTTTACCTTCATGTGTTATTAAAGCTTGAATCCAAAGTTGTTAAAGGCTCAATGTGCACTTAGGCACAAACGGAGCCTAGGCTAGTGGAGCAGGCACAGGCACGGGGATCGGAAAATGCATATATATATATATATATATATATATTGTAATGTAGTCAAAAGGAAGAAGGGTTTAAAGAGTGAGCGGGCGAGGGAGGAGTGTTAAGGTCTGGGTATGTATAGGGAAGGAGGGTTGGAGTTCTAAGGATTTGGTTTTTAATATTAGGGTTGACGTATGTCATCTATTTGATAATTCTTTCTTAAGAAGTCTAGAAGATGAAAAGATGATAAACCTTATATAATATCAGGGTTTGACTAGGTATGTAGTAACTCTTTCACCCTGTTCGTGAGTTTTTTTAACGAAGGAAAGGAAAGGATTTGGAAGGAAAACCCAAAATTAGTGATCTTGAGTTTCATTTGACGAAGGAAAGGGAGGGATTTGAAGGGGGAGTTTAGGATTATTTTGCCTTGATTCTTTCATCTCAAAAGTGAACGGATTTGGAAGGAAAGGATTCCCCTTCTCTTTCTTTTTCTTCCCTTCTTTAACTCGAGAACAGGGTGTTTATGAGGTATTGAGGTGCACCATGTGCCTAGGCTCACAAGGTGCCTCAACCAAGGCGCAACACCTTAATGTGCCTTGTGGACTTTTGAAGAAGCCCAAGGCATTGAGCCTTATGAGCCTCAGTGCCTAGGCCGGCCTCAGGCACACTTTTAACAACAATGCTTGAATTCATTATTGGAATCATCTTATAGCAGCCTCTGATCTATAATATCAGCATAAAAAATTCTAAACTATTGGGTAGGGAAAAACAATTGAAAACACTTGGTTTAAATTTTTTGCATAATACTGCTAAACTGTTAGTTAAGCGCAGATAAGCTGCATACCTCACCTCTTTGATTTGCTAAGTAATTGCTCAATCAGGCATATTAAAGTTTAAAGTATATTAGTAAGGCTAGGCATTTGCTTATTACTTGAATACATAGATTAAAGAGCTTGGTATTTGTCCTTCTATTTAAAATATTAAGGCCATGTTAAAAAGACCCTTTTTGCAATTTAGTTCCAACTTTTTTACATTTACCATGCCCGATTACTTCAATCCCTATTTAAAGCAACAAATTATTTTTGCATTCTTTAATTTTGATTTATTGGATCTTGATGACTCTGTTTGGCACTTTAGAATTATTAAACATCGAGCCACCAGTGAATAGGAAAAGAAGCACAATGTGAGTTCATAGTTTTCATATATTCTCATCTAAAAATGTTTTTGTGATGGCTTTGACCACTAGACTATTGTGGGAGTTTGTGGTTGGTTTGATTAGTTGATATGTTTGTCATCCTGGTGGAGAAAGATAAATGTGTTCTCTTTCTCATTCCAACTGCTATTGGATTGTCTTGGGTCCTCAGTTAATTGGAAAGAGGCTTCTATGGAAATTGCTTGGTGAGGTCAGAGCTTTTAAATAAACTGATCCCAAAACGTTTTTGTGATTGGGTTGAGTAGGAGACTTTTGTGGGCTTTCCCTTCACATTGGTATGAGATTAGTCCAATGGAAGGTGGTGATCATGGATAGATCAAAAAGTCTAGAAGGAGGGTTGGGTGGCCTAGAAAATGGAAACAAAGTATAAGGATTTGCCAACGATGCAAGGTTGTTGCAAACAATGTTGCAAACATGGCGTGTCTACACCCCTAAATTGTAGCACAAATTGTAGCACCTATAGCACTTAAATTAAACAGCTTTGTTGGATGTCTATGTTGCCTAATTGTTAAAACGTTAGCTGAGTTCCTATAATTTTTGTCATGTTTAGAACAAAGTCAATACATTACATAAACATATAAATGTTAAGAGTATGCTTGTAATCATTCACTCTAAATAATAATTTTTTGTAAAAAGAACAAACTAAAAAGCTTACAGCAGCAGGACCAACAAAATTATCGATTTTTGTCAACAACAAATGTCAAATAGCGTAACTAGGGTTTGAGTAGTTAGTTACACACACATTTATATACTTCATTTATGCTTAATTATATGTAAGCAATCAGTAATCAGTAATACCATGTGTGTGCTAGGACTCTTTACAGTCTTCTTGATTTAACATTTTCATCAACAGATGGAGCTTCCTCACTGGACCGATATCGTGAAAACCGGTACCTTCAAGGAGCTTGCTCCATATGACGCAGATTGGTACTATATCAGAGCTGGTAAAGATTTTCAACTCTTTTAGGGCAAATGCATCAAATTGCAATGAAGTTTGTTTTATAACCTATTTTATGACATTTTTTCTCAACCGATGTAACAGAGTTTCAAAATTTTTTAATTGTATCTGATCCTGTAACGTTTGATGACATGGACCCATTTATGAAAGGTTTATGAAAGGGTTACAGCTCAGTGGATGATAAACTTGACATCGTTTTCGCCAAATGTTACATTAATCAGGGAAATTTTTGAAATTATGTTACATTGATTGTGAAATTTTAGAACTTTGTTACAATAAATAGGAAAATTTTGAATTTTATTATGTTGATTGAGATAAAAATTGTTTGTTACATTAAATAGGAACTTGTTAAAATTTTTAGTTGCAAACTTGCATGCTTTAATTAACTACCAACTATGATTGTGGTTACCGACCTTTCTTTCTTTTAATGTGTTGATGAAAAATAGCATCTATGGCAAGGAAGATATACTTGAGAGGAGGGCTTGGTGTTGGTGCTTTCCAGAGAATTTATGGTGGAAGCAAGAGGAATGGTAGTGCCCCACCTCATTTCTGCAAGAGCAGTGGTGGTATTGCTCGTCACATTCTTCAGCAGTTGCAGAACATGAACATTGTGGACTTTGAAGCCAAGGGGTCAGTCTTTGATAATATTTTCTTTAATTTCACTTGATTGGTTTTCTCATCACTTACCATTACCGAACTTATTTTGGTAATTACCGACAAAAGTTGACCTCAAGATTTGTATCTGGATCGGAAGGAGAATTTCTTTGCTAAGAACTTGCAGACGGTTCTAGGCATCCAATATTTTTTGCCATGAAAGGCAACAATTTGTTTTAATGATCAAGTATTTTCATTTTACGGGTCCTGTTTAGACATGGTGGCTTTATGTATTTCTTAGAATATGACCTCTGATGGGAGTTATTGGAAACCCTAGATTAGGGTAGCAACCTCGGGGTGGTGTTTATAGATTGCGTAGTTGGGAGGTAGTTATTGAAAGTTAGATGGGGCAGGGTTATGTTTTCGTTTCTGCATGTCTTTTTTTTTCTTTCTACTTGACTACTTCTACCCTCTCTCTCCCAACATAAGTGTCCACATTAAAAAAAAGGCACACAGTTTTGGACATAAACGACAACTTTACCCTGAATTAATTTTCTCCTTTCACTTTCATAAAATATTTTTGAATTAATCGAGGGTTGGTTTGAGAATTTAATTATCTATTTTTTGTGCACCAGTGGGAGGAAGATCACATCCAACGGTCGAAGGGATCTTGACCAAGTTGCTGGAAGAATTGCTGCGGTTACCCCTTGAGGAGTCTTAGAGACGAACTTGTAACCGGCACACATTAAATTTACCTGTTAAGGTATTAATTTTGCTCTATTGGTTAAGGCCACCGGATATACCTAATGTTAATGCGTTATTTGGCGGGTTAGTTTTGAAGTTCGTTTTCTTCACTTTTGACACCAATTCCTATTTGAAATCGTGTTTGATGAACTATTTAGTTTCAAGATTCTTTTGTCCATCAAAGTTTTAGCTTCAGTTATCGCTAAATATAGTTTTCGGTTCAGTTGGTTTTGGGGAGTTCCATTGTTGTTGGCCATGGTTTCTGGTTTTGGTGCTAGGGTTGGCTATAACGGGTTTTATTGGAGCGAATGTGAAATTTTGATTTTCCGAAATTGGGAATCGTTGATCTACTTGACCTTTGGCCATGGTTTGGTTCTGTTTGGGTATTGTTTGGTACACGGAACATGACAGAACAAAAATTATCTGTTTTGATATGGTCTGATTGGATCGAGGCTTTTTGAAAGCTTATTGGTTGCTATAAAGACCCTTTTTTTTTATTGCAATGTACAAGCTTTATTTTGCTTGGTCAAGTAAGCTTGTGGATTCCATTATAGTGGAGAAAGATAGTAAAAGAACTTTCTTGAATAAATCTTTCTTTGTTAAGTATTATGCGAATCTTACCTGTAAAATAAGTTAGGGTTATGGCTTTTCCTTTGTAAGCAATTATTGGTTAACATATATTTGCCATCAATCTATTTTGATGGCAATGAATCTTATCTAATAAGATAAGTGCATATAAGTGAGTGATGGCTTTTTAAAGAATACAAGGGTTTAACAAAATGCCTTAAATTCTATTTAATTTGTGTTGATACTTGATACAAAGGATGATTTTGTGTGAAAAATTGGATTCCAATGAGTTTAAGAATGTTTTGAAAATACTTTTAAGGTATTATTACAAAAACATCAAATGAGATCCCATTCAATAACAACAAAGGCTTTTAAACTAGCTTATAAACAAATTATGTTTGGTAAAAACTAGCTTATTGGTATGTAAAATGACTAAAAAAGATATATTGAGATATAATAATTAATATTAATAAGGGTATAATTGGAAAAAGCTCTAAAAAGCCATCTTCAAGTAGCTTTTTGAAAAGTTAGCTTATAAGCTACTTTTTGTTTATCCAAACATGTATATAAAAAATAAGCTAGCTTATAAGCTAGTTTGTGCTTACCAAACAATGCCTTAATTGCTATGTGCTCATTTTTAAATCTAATTTTGCAAATCAGACTAACTTGACAATATATGTAAGTATTTGGTTGTCATCTTTGTCCCTATGATTGTCGTCCACTATAGTCTCCTCTTTTGAACTAATTACAGTTTTGATCATCATGGTTGTCTTTTTTTTCAATTTTGGTCCTTCTAACTAATTGCTGTTAAAAGACTGTTTTAACTTAGGGGCATATTTGTGTTTTTATATTTTTCTACAATTTACTGCTAAAAGGTACCATCAAATCCTCCCAACACCCCCACTTATTCATCCTCTTTCAGTATGGAACTCTAAAGATACATCTCCAACCAACTTCTTCTATTTTGTTTTTAGCTCTAGGTATTGATTTAATTTTATAATTTAGGTATTCATTTTGGGTTTGAATTTTGTTATGTTGCACTTGGGTTTCTTTCATGATCTTGGTTTAATTTTTTTGTTAGGACATGGATATTGATTCAACACTAGTTTATTGATGGAGATTTTATATTTGATATATGGTTTTTGATTTGAGGTTTTATATAATCTGGTATAAAAATATGGTTTGATTTAGAACTTGGTTAAGCTTTTTGATTTAGATTTTGGTTTAGGGATTGTATTTAGTTTTTGATCTCGTACATGCGGTTGAGATGTTTTGTCAGAGAAGATGGTCGATTATATATGTTGATTTAGAGATATATCCATTATTTTTTTTAATTGAAAATAAAGAAGAGGGTTTTTTGTGTGAGTGGTGCAGATGATTATTTCCACAAGGTATTTTTGGAGTATAATAAACCTTAAATCGGAAAACAACTCACACTTGATTTGTATATATTTAGGGTTTTGGATTTTTGAGTGGTGTTCTTTTAGAAATTTTGAACTTCGTTGGAAAAATAACTTGAAGCGGATGGTTTACTGGAGAAGATGTTATTTTTAAGTTAAATATTAAAAGGACCAAAATACCCTTTGAGTTAACCCATATTTAACAAAAGTTAGTCTCGTGGACCAAAAGTAAAATGAAACGACAACCACGGTGATCAAAACTGTAATTAGTTCAAAAAATAGACGAGACTTGATAGCGGATGATAACCACAAAGACCAAAAGTGTAATTTACTCTTATTAATATTGAGAGCATAGAATTGAACATTTTAAAAACTCTTTATATTAATTTGAGTGAAACGCAGTTTTGGTTCCTGTGGTTTATTGTTTTTCTCGCCTTTGGTCCCCATAAAAATTTTATTGCAGAAAAACCCTCCAGTATGTAATTTTACTCGTTTTGGTCTCTCAAGACTAACATCATTAGGTGTCTTTGTTAACTCCTTCCCATGTACCTTGTACATGAGTGCATATTGGTCTTTTTACCAAAAACAAACTACAAGGAACAAAATTGCAATTTACTCTTTTAAAGGTAAAGTTAAATTAACTTATTTATATTTCCTTTATAAAAAATAACAAATAAATATATGTATATATATGTGTGTGTGTGTGTGTGCGCGTGCGCGCATGTGTGTATGTGAACGTGTGTTAGTGTGTCAGTAACCCCATTTTGTTTCCATTTGTCAAACTCGCATACCATCTCGTATGTCTTCTTCGGCAACATCTTCTCAGGCGACTTTGCAACATCACCATCTCCGATGTCTTTCTCATCAATTCATTTTTAGGGATTCAATTTTTACAAGTTTGGTTTGAATCGATTCTATCTATAGGGTTTTGTTTTGATTACTACCGGTTTGCATCGATGAATTTGCATAGATGATCTTTAGATTACGATTTGTCGAGGTTGATGTTTTTGATTTAGATTAAGATTTACAGAGATTGATGGTTTTTGATTTCATTGGTTTTGGGTTGTGATGGTGACGGTGGAACAGAGCTACGTGACGGAGATGACGAATGGTGATGGAGATGAAGGTTGGTGTTAGGTGCAGAAACAGGGAGGGAGAGAAATGGAGAACCAGATTAAATGGAGATGATCTAGTTCCTTCACAGATCTGGTGGTGATGGCTGTCGTTATGGCGTACTTACGGCAACACATATCTGGTGATGGGACACCGATCTGGCAAAGGTGAGCATGGATGAGAGGGGGAGAGAGATAAAGTGAACGAAGGTGATGGGGTTTTGGACTCAGGGAGTCACCGGAGGGAGAGGGGAGTCGTCCGGGGGGTGATGAATCTGGGTTTTGCTTTGGTTTGTTATATTTTATAAATATAAATAAATAAATTTAATTTAATTTTAAAATAAATTGTATAATAATAAAGAAGTAAATTGCAATTTTGGTCATTTTAGTGCGTTTTTGGTAAAAATACCAATATGCCCTTATGTGCAAGGCACATGGGAAGGACTTAACAGAGACACCTAACGATGTTAGTCTTGAGAGACCAAAACCGAACAAAATTGCATACTTTGGGTTTTTTTTGCAATAAAAGCTTTGTAGGGATCAAAGGTGAAAAATAATAAACCACATGGACCAAAATTGCAATTCCCTCTATTAACTTTTAGGCAAATACTAAACCAGATATAAACCGATTATATTTATGTTAAAACCAATTCCATAAAGATTCAAGTAGACTGAAGTTTCTTTTTCTAATTTGATCCTTATTTTTTTGTTACTATTACCAAAGATATCCCTAACCAAATTCAATGCATTAGACCTATCCTACCCGCCCCACCTCTACCCTCAACTAACCCTCCATTAGTTACAACCAAGGTTATCAAGATCGAGATCTTACCTAAGATCGTTTTCGTCTTCGCAAGATCTGATCGTAAGATCGACATCGGGGTCGTAAGATCCTACCACAACTCACTAATTTTTTTATATGCTGTGATGTTTTATCATAAGATCCCCCCTCACATCTTTTGTTTAACAAATCTCTGACTTTCTCTATTTCTAAAAATTAGAACGAGAGATTATTATCAACTTCACCATTCTCTTGATTTATTTAATTTAATCAAAATATCATTTTTCATCCTCGTGGTTTTTATTTTGTTTCTCTTTTCGTCTTTCTGCTAGTTTTGTTAACAAAACTTCCTAGATCAAGGGTGTTTTGGTAATTTAACATATTTATTTTCTTTTTAATATTAAGAAAACCATTAGATATATGTTTTTTTGAACGGCATGTTGGTGTAACGGAGTATCATCGTGCCACCATGGCACCAAGTCACGATAACCCGAGTTCGAAACCTCTCCAAGGAGAATAACCACCCCCAACCTAGCCATCCAGTTTCCATTAGATATATGTTATTGATCATTATAACTTAGATAGTACATAATTTATGTATGGAGTAGCCAACT